>JXPE01013142.1:2986-16206 GCA_001015215.1 Holcocephala fusca
CTTCTTATTCTCCTTACATCTGCAGCATCAACATGTAGATGGATATAAATGTACTAGGATTCTATACATGTATGATGTTTACTTTTGTAATTTCGTTTTTGGTTTGTTGAGTTTTATAAACTTCCAGAACGAAGTAATAGTAAATAAGTCATCGTTTGTACCATGGTTTTGTCAATTTTCTTAAAAGTGTGTTTTCTTCAAGGTAAAATAAACAAAAATCTAATGATTTTCATTCATCCGTTGTTGCTTCTATTCATTTCTCCCTACACGTTCGAAAGACTTAAAAGCGTTAGAGCTGCAGTAATGGTGGTGTATTTTAGCAAACAAAGTGTTTTTCTTAATTGAACTAAGTGGAATATCAAACGGACACTAATGACCCAATTATGCTTTTAGCTTTCTCTCTTAAGGAACTGAAGAAATTTTAAGGACGAAAATTACATAATTCAACATTCAAAAGGACTAACTTCAACACTTTAGTAGCTGGGAGGTGATTTTTTTTTATTTGTTTTTTTTTATGTGCTTTTATTTTAAAAGATGATGTCGTACGACAGAGTTTTCTATAAGAAGATAAACTCAAAACGAAGTCAATAATTTAATTTTAAGACTTTCTACAAAACGATGTTGATGTTATATTTCACGTATATCCTTGAAATTTATTGAGAACGCTCTACAAAATAGAGGAGTTCTTTTATACTTTGGAGAAAAAAGATATTTTGAAAATTGGAAAATACGGAGTTGATGTTAAAACTTCATCTGGCATTTGATTCCAACTCCTTGTTATTTTTTGAATAATTTAAATAATCGTCAGTTGTTTTGACACGTGTGTTTACTTACCACCGTCTTTAAGTAATCATCTGAAGATGACAAGGTTTTTTTTTTTATATACTTTGGTATATTTGTAAAGCACTTACTTGGTGCGAAATAAATTGCTTCTTAAGATTCTTGTGAATAGTGTAAGATTCCATTAACACTTTTATCGAAAGTACTACAAAAAAGGACAGAACTGAAAAGGAAATTCACTAAAGTGGTTTAGGATTAGATTTAAACTTGAAAATCTCCCCTAATTTTCTATTATTTCAAATTGTGAGATGCTTTCAAAGAGCGCAGGGTTTTTCGTTGAGTTTTTGCTTTCTCTTTTTTAAGTTTTCTTTTATAATGTCCTGCGCTTAATTTTGTGAACATATCATCCTTTTTCTATTAAATTTGTTTTCTTTACAAAATGATGTCCTTAATGTTAACATAAAAATTTTTTCCTCAATCCTTACAATAGTTCTGATGTTGGATTTTGTAAGAAAATTTTTCAGATCCTAACACTTGCTTCATTTATGATTTTCCAAGAAGAATTTTAAAATTATACCAACAATTGATGATGATGGTTTTTTAGAACTGTTCTTAGAATCCTGAAAATAATAGGAAAAAAATATTTTACAAGAAAATTCTCGAGATTCAAACTAATACTCTAAGAAGATTCTTACAATCCTGTATGAAGTANAATATTTTACAAGAAAATTCTTGAGATTCAAACTACTACTCTAAGAAGATTCTTACAATCCTGAATGAAGTATATGACGGACATATAAGTGCCGGTTCTGTCGCTTTAAAAGTGATGATTTTAACACCAACAAGAAAAGAACGCGAAGGAAGACCAATAAAGTTTAAAGACTCTGAGTTGGAGGCATTATTCGGCCAAGACTTAAGCAAAGTTAAAGAATAATACACTAAAACTTTAAATCTTCAAGCGATTAAGTCATCAAGCGATCTTAGGCCGTCTAAAGGTCATGTGTATGGTACAAAAACGAAAAAAACCAAGCTTCCTATGAAGTGAAGCCATGACAAGGCTTTTAGAACCTTAAAATTAGCTGCACTAATAAGTTCATAAGAAAATTCTCAAGATGGTAGAAGCTACATCACCTAAATAGAGACAATTTTCCAATTTCTTTAGCTTTTTTCTGTATTAAAAACTACTCAATCTAATTTGTTAAGGTAAATAAAANCCATTATTCGGCCAAGCCTTAAGCAAAGTTAAAGAATAACACACTAAAACTTTAAATCTTCAAGCGATTAAGTCATCAAGCGATCTTAGGCCGTCTAAAGGTCATGTGTATGGTACAAAAACGAAAAAAACCAAGCTTCCTATGAAGTGAAGCCATGACAAGGCTTTTAGAACCTTAAAATTAGCTGCACTAATAAGTTCATAAGAAAATTCTCAAGATGGTAGAAGCTACATCACCTAAATAGAGACAATTTTCCAATTTCTTTAGCTTTTTTCTGTATTAAAAACTACTCAATCTAATTTGTTAAGGTAAATAAAAAGTAGATAGGCCAATTAACGATCAATTATCGATGATGGCAATTATGCATTGTAAAACTAAAATCTTCATAAAGGTACTTAAACTATCAAAGAATCAATCAGCAAATTATTTAAAAATATAAGGCGAGATGGAAAACTAAACACTTAATGAAATTGCAAAAATTGTCCATCATTCTTGTTATTTAATTTTCTTTTGCTTTAGTTTTGTACCATTAACTTTTTTAGCATTTTCATCCTCATTTTCATCTTCATTTTCAAAGTCCAGTAGCAAAATTTTTATTAAGTTAAGTACATTCTGAGTGAAGTTATTATAAGAATTATCACCCTTAATCTTACCTATGATATTTGTCATAATTATAAAAGGAAAATATTGAAGAAACGAAGGATTACCAAAAGACACGTAGAACGTAGTAATTTGTAAAGTTTTGTAACCGGTAGCAAGAAAACAAATTTCTTATAAGAGATGAGAAGGCGTTTCCGCCTTTACCAGAAGCATGTAATTAAAAGAAAAAAAACAAGCCACGGCCACTTTAAAAAATAGTTGAAAACGCTGACAATTGCACCTGTTTTGAATATATTTTTATTTTTGATTACTTCGTTCTACGGTGTAATTACACACGTTACATGCAAAAGCAAATCTTCTAACATAGATCATTTTTACTGCATTCCATGACCAATGCTCTTCATCATCTAGTTGGTAGCCAAGAATGGTAAACTTAGTTATATAAATTTTAGTTATATTCTTCTTTCTTGTTTAAAGGTGGGTAGAGAAGCGTCCTTAAAACATTTGCTTTTATTATGCAATCGAGGTATCCGAGGTATGGATCTTATAAATTTAGTTGATTTTGTTAGATCTTAAAAGAATACAAGGTCGGTCAAAGACATACATATATGCATGTAAATTATCCTAAGAAAGACATGAACTTCATTTATCACATCACCGCTGCTACTGTGCACACGAATATTATACAAAAATTATTAGACCGACATTTTACAAAATGCATAGCGCTTATGATCATCATGGTGATGATGATGATGATGATGACAACGATGACGACGATTATTCAGTAGAAACCTTTTGATGCATGTCAGTCGGCTTAGATGCATTTCAAACGAATATCTAACTAATTTACATTCCTGTTGCGTATTCACAGCTCAAATTAGTCTTTTTGGATGCCATAAAAATCATCCTATGAATCTCATCATGAATCATCATACAACGTTGAGTCGAACACATTGAAATTGCTTTGCATAATCTCCGAATAATCAAAAACAGACAAAAAACAGGAAGATGAAGTTTAAAATTCACAAAAACATCTGTGTGTTTTTCTTAGATCTTTTTAAAATTTTTGTATACAAAACACTTAAGTGAAAATAATTCACTCTAATATTTTCTTTTCTGCACGAACTTAATTGCCAATGACATTAACCAACATTACCAATTTTAGTTTCAGTGATTCAATCCTCAAACCATTCCACCTATAATAAAATTTTACCTCTTTACAAAAAGAAAATTGATGCAAATTTCGTAAATCTCTCAAAATATGGCACAATTTAAAACATACAAAAAGATTTATAAGATGTATCTGTCGTTCTTTTCATAAGAAATTAAATTAATTGATTTTGTGCAGGTTAATAACTCACCTGTAGAAGAAGTTTCTTGTTTAACTTAACAATTTGTTGGCAAAATAAATACAACGCTAATTAAGTGATTTAGACCTCGAATTTAGTTTAAAATTTTCATTAAGAAATAAAAGGAAAAATAAGGTAAATTATTGTTAAAAAAAGAACAATTTCCAAGATTGGTATCTTTTTTTTGGTTGACTTCATTCAGAAGCTCTCTCTTCAAGTCGCATTTAATGTAATTTTTATTGGTGGTTTTTTATATTTTAACTTTTAATCCAAAAAGCTTTGCTTCTTTTCATCGTGCTAATATTTTTTTATGGTGTTGAAATTATTTTAGTAGATTAGAAAAACATGAAAAAACAAAGAAAGAAGATCTTCAATATATCTTCGGAAACAAAAAGAAATCTTCAATAGATCTTAGGAAATAAAAACTTGAACATTTTTTACCCAATTTTCACTCGGTTTGTGTTATATTTTTTTTTGATAAATTCATTGTTTAGTTCTTTCCAATACTCGCAGAAAAGAAGAACCAAAAAAAAACTCATTTATTAAGAATTATCTAATTATCAGTTCTTTTAAATGGACCATGTATACATGAGAGAGGAAGTCCAGTCATTGTACTCAAATGTTAGCTTTTCGTTTTTAGTTTCAAACAAATTTCAAGCACAAAAAAGGAAAAACTTCTGAAATGCCAACCATTATCCATTGATTTCTTGTTATTTGTTATCACATCATTTTATCTCCTGAAAAAATGTTTGGTACAATTTTTCCTTAAACTTTCTACTTTAGAGTCATCCTATTTAGAAAATTATTTTTTTTCTAAGCACTTCTAGTCTATCTTTTTTCCTGGAATACATGCATACATTCATACTATCTACTCCTTTTTTTAATTTTGCTTTTATCATTCTAAAAATCAGTGTAAATTGTTTCTTTCAATTTATAATAAAAAGAACAGGATCTGATCCTAGAAAAATTCTTATCAAAAACAATAGTACTTTGAATTTTTTTATATTATTGGTTAAAACTAATCTCACTTTTGATCAATCGATAGAGTTGTTCTTGAATATAAAAATACTACTTAGCTGCTTAATTTTTTTGTAAAATGCTCTGATCAATAAAACTTCTAAAGCATTTTACTTTTTAATTAAAGACCCTTTTATTTAAAATACTGCATTACATGAAATATTCAAAAAATTATATCTGTTTCATAAGCTTATCCAAAAGTACGAAAATATTTTCTATTGAAATGATAAAAGTATTCTCGAAAAGAATAACATATACATATGGATATCAGTAGTGGCCCTAAACGAGAACCTAGTGGAATATAAAAAAACGTATGACTGATATAGGATTTATATAATTTTTTTAATTTAATCGTTCTAATGATATTAAAAATAAACANCTTTTGATTTTTAATTATAACCTTTTTATCCTTTCGCAGATTTTATCATAGCAAAACACAAAAAACATACTTTAATATTCATAATTTCATTAACAACTAATAAAAAATTTTTGCCGAAAATAACCAAAAGACAGAACAAGCCTATGGCTGATATTAAAAATTAAAGACCCTTTTATTTAAAATACTGCATTACATGAAATATTCAAAAAATTATATCTGTTTCATAAGCTTATCCAAAAGTACGAAAATATTTTCTATTGAAATGATAAAAGTATTCTCGAAAAGAATAACATATACATATGGATATCAGTAGTGGCCCTAAACGAGAACCTAGTGGAATATAAAAAAACGTATGACTGATATAGGATTTATATAATTTTTTTAATTTAATCGTTCTAATGATATTAAAAATAAACAAATTAAAATTAATTTATGGAATTTAGACTAAGATTTAATTTTATTGTAAGAAAAAATCGCATTTATTCTCAACTAGAACAAAAATATCCTTAAACAAAATATTTCAGAAGACGCCCTTATGGTAAATTTATGGAAAAAAAATAATATTATGAAGTTGAAAAGTAAGTAAAGTTCAAAAATAAATTTTACAAATCAAGGAACATTTTTAAATTCACTACTTCAAATTTAACTCCACTTTAGAAAATTTATGTTGCACCTAACATCAGGACACTATGCCTGTTAAATGTTTGAAGGGATTGTTTTGTTAAATGTGAAAAGCTTACAAAACTTGATAGGGTTGTAATTCCTCTGGCTTTATTTTGTAAGCACATAAAGTGAAAATTTATTACTGTGTAAGATTACTTTTTACAATAATAATAGTAGCGAATAAAAGCAACAACAGCAACAACAATAATATTGTAACCCTCTTTTTGTAATTAACTTAACACAGGGTGAAAGATTTGAAAGAGAAATTACATGAAAAATGCAAGTTATCTCATTTTCTTCCCCCGTTGTAATCAAGAAATTCATCAAAATTAAGCATTTTCTATGTTGATTAGGGGAAAAGGTAATTTTATAGTAGTACCAAGGATATGGAAAAAAATGGGAAATTTTCATGTAACAAAAAAACAAAAAAAACAAGGAAACAATAAGGGAGCAAAAGTTTTTATACTCCGCATTTAATATGGAAAGGAAGTCATTAGATCAATCCGCAATCCTCCGATTTAAAAGGAAGGATAATGAAATTTTTTTTCGTCCTTTTGTTGTATTGTTTTTTACAAAAGCATCTCTTTTTTTCTGGTGTTCGAGTGTGTATGTGTGTTTGTTTTCTTGTAGGCTAAAATTAAATGAACATTAATCGTCCTTGTCATTGCATCTCCCCCTATGGTCCTTAAAATTTCTAATTGCATTTTTAACAGGAGAAAAACAAAAACACATATATTTTTTCGTTTTGCTCATTCTCATTACAGCAATAAATTTCTCATGGAAGTTACATTAAAAAAATTAAACCCAAAAAAAACACATCCTTTTAATCCTTTACGTTTTTATATAAATGAAGATAAGAGCTGCTGCTGCATTCATTTCGTGCTCATTCGTTCCAAATTCTAGTAAACAAAAACAAAATGTTAAATGACAAGTTCCCCAGATGCAGTAATTAAATTTCATGATCATCCTTTGAATCCTTCCAGTTAGTTACTAACGGATAGAGCATAGTATATGTCCTTTTTTGACATTTTTTTGGTAGAGTCAACCTCGAATAATTTAAAAAGGAAATATGCTTTTTTTTTATAAAATACTCACGTATTTCTCTGAAAATCTTTGAAACTATTGAAATATGCGATTTATGAGTTATAAGAGCAACGATTTGAGGATATTATCTGAAAAGAAATATAAGAAAGGACAAAGGATATTAAAAAGCAATGAAGCTCGCAAATTTTTCATACTATTTAAAATGAAACATAAATTTATCTTTTTTCTCGTAATGAAAACTACTTTTAGATGATTTTAATGAGATATTCTTCCTCATATCATTTTAAATTAATCAAGGATTTAGGATTTTCCATAGAATTAAAAATGAGTACAAAGAAAAACTCATATTTTTATTTAATTTCAAGTCTAGACAGACATAAAAAAAATTGAAATATGCAACAATTTCCTTGTTTTGAACGTTGACTTCTTCGAAGGAAATGCAACAGAAATTCAATTTGAATGCTCTAAAAATAGTAAAAATACGAAAAAAAACAGGAAAACGAAACTGGATCCTAAAAATGTCTCGGCTATCCTTCCTTGGTTGGAAGATGAGATTTTTGTCGTTTCATTTTCCAAACCTTGGAAATGTTCCATGAAATGAAAATGAAAATGCATTTAAATATTTAATGCAATTTTTTGGCACAAATTCAATTTAATTTACTAAAATTAAGTAAAAATAATTAAATTAAAATGGGGAAACCTTCAAGTTTTACTACTTCTCTTCCCCATTTGTTTGATTTTAAAATAAAACACCCGTAGGCCCCCATCTTTTAAGACTAAAATGAAATTCTCTTGAGATCCTAGGATGTTTGTTTTTTGTGCTTAATTTTAGTTTAATTGTTTTTTATTTCGTTATCCAAAGAAATAGTCCAAAAAATAAAAAGTAATACTATCCAAAAACTTGAACTTCGAAAATTAACCTATTCAATGGATGTTTTACGTACTTACATTACCAAAATTCAGTCACTTACAGTATGAAACTATTTCGAAAGTTTCATAGTTCGATAGTTCGATAGTTTCCTTGAACTTGACGATACTTGGGTAAACTTTATTCCCTTCTTAAGGTAGAATCATTTATAGCTACCATTCCTCTTATTTTATATTCACGGTCCCTTTATTCCCATTCTTCAATTCAATTTGAAAGTACTTTTACCACACCATGGTTTTTGAAAGTTTCTTGAACGATGCAGCATCATCTCTTGATTTTCTTTTTATTTTCTTACCTTTCAAGAGAATTTATAGTTGCTATTCAAGCGAATGGAGCTGAGAACATTTTCAGTTTTAAGAAAATATCAAAAGACGGCTTGAATTATTTTAATAGGGAAATATTTCGATAAAGCGGGTAACTTCTCTATAAAAGTTTACCTTTATACACGTAGTTGTTATGTACCTGCATGATTTTGTCGCTATTCATTCAAAAGAGTTTAGAATTGCATGTTACACTTGGAAAGAGTCTATTGCAGAGTATATGCCATCATTGGTTGCCTGCATAAAATGGATCGTCCTTTGATACATTCATTTGGGGATCCTAATTGAGTAGAACCATCAAAATTTTTGACGTTATAAAGGAAATTTAGTTAAACTGAACGTCATCGAAAATGTCACATCCTTTTAAGTGTTTGAAATCAGTAGCAAATTTGGATGAAAGGTTAATATTGTTTTTTTTTCTTTGTGGTCTTATAGAAGGAAGGATGTTTATGGTGAATAAAGGAAAATGCAACAAAATCATTTTGTGGATGAAAATTGAGTTAATTTTTTATATAAAGACAAAAAATAAAGGAGTTTTCTTTTGGTAAATTAGTAATTGTTGCTTATTAATCGATTTTCATTAATTTAATTTTTAATGAATTTATCAGAAAAATAGAAACCATTAAAGTCACTTAATTTGGAAGAAATTTTTGTGACAAAATTTTCGTAAGGATTTCAATCAAGATATCAATTGAATAAATTCATGTATATAATAATTTTATATGATGTTAGGGACGAAATAGTACCATGTAATTGATGTTCTTGGGAGCACAGAAATCATAAGATCAATTTTGTCAAAGATCTTGGATATTATTCTGTTCATTGATCTATTAGATTTTTATGCTAAAGCAATGAGCTTAAATGTATTATTATTAAAAAAATCTTTATGGTATCTGTTAGCTAAGGTTTGCTGGTAACCAGATCTAATAATGCAAGCAATATCAAAATTAAAATATCTTCGAAAAGATAATGTTCTAAAATCGATTTAATGAGGAACTAAAAGCCAATTTTTTGGTATGAAGGACTCTAAAATGAAAAACGACTTTTGATTAGGAAGTCATATGCGAAGAATTTAGCCTGATTATTAAAAAAATGTTAGATAACTCTAGAAAATATTTTGAAAAGAAAGTCTTTGTAGAGTAATTCCAATATATTAAGTAAAGTTTCAAAAAGTTCTTGTGACTGTGAATAAACTGAACATCAGAATCATCATAATTTTTTCTTCAGTTGATTGAGAAGGTTTCTTCATTTTGAGTTACATTTATCGTAGGTACTCTTAATTTTTTCGCAGGAAATCGAAAGTAAAATGAATTTTTAATCTAATTTTAACGCCATTTAAAATAAATCATTCCAATTTCTTCTAAACAAAGATCTTCGATGGTATTTTTAACTTACAAGATGGAAGATATTCTCATACTAAAAAAAAATATTATAACAACTTTAGCTTACGATATATCAGAAAATGGTTTGTTTTCATGACCAAATATAGAAACCAGGAAATTTTTAAAGGTAAGATAACATAAGATAAGATAAACTAAGATAAGATGAGATAAAATTAAATAAAAAAACATAAGATAAGACTAGATAATTAACTAGATTAGTACCCTCTGATGTGATGGACCAAAAACATTTTGTTCATCTGGAAAGTTTTGGTTCTGGTAACAATGGTGGTAATGGTAGGAGATTTCGTGTTCCTAAATCTTTTAAATATAGTCTGAAAGCAGATATGTTATGAACTTTGGAGTTTAACATATTTTAAACTTTTAAGGAGTGCTGCAATCTCTTTAGTCTCTCAATGAAGGAAATTTTTTTTCTTCAGTATCTTCTTTATTAAATAATTTATTCCTTTCAACAAATAATCCTTCCCATGAGTATGGTTAATTGATTTTTTAGTTTTCTGAACTTTTGTTTTAAGAGAAAATTATATTATCAAGTTCCAAATAATTACTCAATCTCTAAGGTTTACTGAAGTGATATTAAACTTCTTTTGATTCGCAAATTCATTTTATTTTGATATTGCTCAGTTCCTTGCCCAGTTCCTTCAATTTTGTATATTGTTGGCCTTAACTTGAATTCTCTTTAAAAAAATATTTCGTTCTCTAAATATCCAGTTTATCTTCGAATTTTCTAGTTGATGATTACATAAATGTAGAAATAGATTATCTTAATTTCTAGCTGGGATAAGTCTTGCTAATTATTCTTCCAAGTAATAAAGAAATTAAATACTAGCTATCCACCGTCAATCTTCCTCACCCATCCTCACTCATTTTCATCCATCTTCTTCCATCCTCACTCATCCTCACTTATTCTCATCTATCTTCATCCAGCCTCACCCATCCTCACCTATCCTCTCTCCTATCTTCACCAATTATCAACTGCACTCACCATCCATATTCCTACATTTCCCTGTACATTATCTGTTCATTTTCACGCGTTCGAGACTCCTAGCTACTTTCCACATTTCTTTCTAAATTTAGAGAACTATTCTGAACCGAAAATACAATTGTAAAAAACATAGGTGTTTCATAAAAAATAGATGTAGATAGTATCGTCCCTTTATTTAAAATCCAATTTGCAATATGGAAAACTATTGAGAAATTCAATTTTCTTTGAATCTTTGCTAAATTATTCATGACAAGAACCTAGCAAGAAGTAGAAAATTCTCTGATGTGATAAATTTTAGCTAAGAAAACAACCAAATTTTTCATGTATCAAGAGAATGTCAGTCATGATTAATCCATCAACAAAATCAGAGTGCCTTGCGCAAAAAATGTTATCCTTCGAATGAAAGAGCCTATTTAAAAAATAACTTCAATATTGAAGTAAAGCTAAAATAATTTTTCATCAAGGATTTTGAATTTTGACTGAATTCAATTGATTTTCTTTCTAGTTTAGAGGTAAAATCGAAAATTGCTACATAAAAGCTTTTTTATTGTTTCGTTAGTTTTTTTTTTAATTGATTTACCTCTTTAAAGATTTTCTGTATTTTTTGACCCTCTTCTTAAATTTTGCATCTATTTGTTTTAGTATTCTTGGAATCTACTCCCAAATTTAAAACTTTAACAACAAAAAAAATAATTTTGTTAAATTTTCTTTTCTTTTTCCATCATTTTCATGGTTGCCTTGTTTTTTTCGGTTTGAAGTTGAAAATAAAACTTCTAAAAACGAAATATCGAAGGATTGGCACAAAACACCGAAAACATATCAAGCTTTTCAACTCTTTTTTTTTGGGGCTCTTTAGCAAGTTTTCGGCATAAGCTTCCTGACATTCAGGCACAGAATCTCATTCTGATAGAATTTATTTATTTTTTTTTATTTACGTTTTGTATCCCGAGGAAAAGTTTTTCTGTTATTAAAACTGCCATTCATCTGTCAATTGGAGCAAAGAAATAGTGGATGAAAGTATAAGAGAATGGATGGATGGATGGATGGGTAGATGCTGTAGAATGGTGGAAAAGGGGTGATCGTTTTTCTGTCGAAGGATAAAAACAAAAAATATTTCAAAGTTTTTACATTTTTCTAGAGAATTCAACTATGAGGGAAGGTTTTAAATTTGATCTGCATGAAAATTTTGAAAATGACTCTACCGTGGTTAGGAACTAAGTTTAAGGTTAAGTTTTCAACCATCCATCCATCCATCCATTCATCCATCCATCCATCCATCCATCCATCTATCCATCCATCCATCCGTTCGTTTATCCAAGAATTTACCTTCAATAGCAGTATTGTTCTTTCTTTTATTTTTTTTGTCATTCCTGTTGTTCTGGTTAGTTAAAAGTACTGGCAAATTTTTCTTTTATATTTTTGGTCTTCTTGCATTTTCAATTCAAAAAATTTTCTACATACCAAAGTTTTGGTTTTTGTTCTGTTTTGCTTTGTACTTGTTGACAAATAGACCGGCATTTAAAATGCAAGCACATTTAATTTTTTTGGCTTACAATACTTTTTAGTCATTTAATGTGGGCTAACAGATGGTATGACAAGTATATCAATGAATTTCTTGAAGTTACTTTTATTAAAGTATTTCTCCTTCGGTTATCACATCTTAAGGTTCATCGAAGTAAATTTTACAAAAAAAACAAAAAAAACATAAAAAGGGAGGAGAAATGTTAGGTGAAGGTACAAGAAGTACTTTTATCGGAAGAGGAATGAAAACACTGGTGAAATTTCTACACTCTAATTAACAATGTTTTTATGTCTTATATTCCCTTCTCTATACTCCCTCAAGTCATTCGTTCACCTTCAATTCATTAAAAATGAAAAACGATAAAAGTATTTTTACTTTTTACAACATTAACGACCNAAGGTACAAGAAGTACTTTTATCGGAAGAGGAATGAAAACACTGGTGAAATTTCTACACTCTAATTAACAATGTTTTTATGTCTTATATTCCCTTCTCTATACTCCCTCAAGTCATTCGTTCACCTTCAATTCATTAAAAATGAAAAACGATAAAAGTATTTTTACTTTTTACAACATTAACGACCAGCTTTCTTCTCAAATGATGCATGCTGGTCGGTAATCCACCCACTTAAGTACATTTCTGTTGATGGAATCACATAAAATTTATGTTAAGGTCGAATAAAGTAAATCTTTTTACTAAACGCTCAATGGAAAAGCATACAAAAATCTCATACTCTTAGTTTTTTTTATAGATAGAGTAAAATGGAATTAATAGATTCCTCAGTGTTTCCCATAAAATCCACAAGATGCTTAAAATGCTGGGCCTATAAAAGCTTCATTCTATCAAGCAATGGTAGACACTTCACTTAAAAGTCTAACCTTAATTCACGAAGATTAGTAGAAATTGAAAGAAAAAATTCAACAAATTGCAACAATAATCCATTCACAATTTACGACAATACTTGTGTAAATCATTTAAGAAAATACCCTTTGAAATCATCTCTCGAAGATAATCAATTGA
>JXPE01013165.1:0-13426 GCA_001015215.1 Holcocephala fusca
CCACATCCAAGTCCTTATGCAGATTGTCATTGCAAGTATTACAATAGGGCATTAAAAATACCTCAAAGTACTTGAATATCATAAGCCCGCAATTGTTTCAGAACTTGTTGATAAATCAATAGCTTTTTTATATACTGACAGGGCTGAATGTCTACCCAAAATGACCAGTACATTTTTTGTATTTTAGCTTATATTTTTCACATTTTTTCTTAACATATGGTTTCCACCCGAATTTTACGTTAAGAATTATGCCAAGATATTTAGCTGTGTTCTCGTACGGAACAACCTGATTATTGATGTTCACTGACCATTATCGATTATTATTAGCATTACAGTTCACGAGGAACATGCATGAACTTGAACAGAAATCATACAGTTGCGACACCGAGTTAGCAACCAATCCCTGTATATCCCTATCCCAAACTACTGGGCATTATCAATACGATGTACATTGCTTGTGAATACAAAATATTGCTGCAGAATGCATATAGCAGTTTTCTACTTGACCAAATATAATTTTTTGATATCAACCTCAATTTATGTGAATTTTTGTTTTTATTTTTAAAGGGCTACGTTTCAGTATTCATAAAATCAAAACAACAGAATATTGTAAAATTTTTTTCCAATTATTCGATTCATTTTCCCTTCCCCTCTTTTTTTTATATTATCTACAGGCACTTGTTGTGATTTTTATTTGTGCAATAAATTCAATTAAGAAAATAAAATGAAAATTCAAAAACAACTAAACTTAGTACCCGTTTTCAATTTAATTCTTTTTATTTTCTAAATTGAATTAAACAAAACCTGTATCGTTTTAATGTGATTTAAATTTCACAAAACAACAATTCTTTTAAGATTAGTTTTCTTTCTTTCTTATATTCCTTTAAATAGCGTTAATAATTTTATTTTCAGGAAATGAAGGCCTTGTATTCCATTGCATCTAATGCTTTAGTTGTTTTCATTTCTCTACTCCGAGAACGTTTAGGTAAAGTTTTTAGCCGCAACATTTTTACAGAGAAAATTTAGTAATTTAGTAATTTTTTGAAGAAAGCAATTTTTTTTATTCTTTAAACATAAATTGAATCAAGAATGAAACTAATTCGATTTCATATTTACAAAAGAAAAATTGAAAATAATTTTTTTTCTTGCTAATTTTATAACAGAATTTAAATTAAATTGTTGGCATTTAGAAAGCACAAAGAGATAAAATGTTGATGAAATTATTATTTTAACGTTTTCACTACAATCAGAGCTAACTAGTCCGAAAAGGAGAATCAGGTTCCAGAAAAAAAAACCATATCTTTCTTTAAAATAAATTAAATATTATTTTCGACACTACTACTATTCGCTATTTTAACTCTTTGCGGCTCAAATTAGTTTTCCTTATTCCCAGTAATCTGTTACAAATTTAGGGAAATTCAATTTTTTAATAATATTAGAAAAATAATTTGCAGGGGTGGAAGGGAGATTTTTCACTCTAGATACCTTTTAAAGGTTAAATTTAAAAATCATGTTGAGCCATGCTCGATGTTAGACTTGCTCAAAATAAAAATGATGTCGACTCAGACTAAATGTTGGACCCCAAAGAGTTAATCAAATTTGCTTTCTCTTTAAAAAAAAAAAAAACAGTGTTTTCATCCTATAAGCTTTTTTTCAGCTACAATCTTAATCCATAGAATTGTGTTTTAGAAAATAAATATGGAAAATGTATTATCTACTGCTTTCTACAAATTACAGATCGGAAGTATTCAAGTAGAAAGAACATTTATTCATACTTTCTGAATTCAACCGTTTAGCCCTAACTCCTCTAGTACCTAAATTTTTTCTTTCCTGCCAAGACTATGCATCAAAGAGGAACTTCTGAAGCAATCGAATTTTTTTTTTCAATTTTTATGTTGCTTCCGATGGAAATACTCTTACTTTTTTGGTTTATAAAATGATTCTTAACTTTCCGTCTACCTAAGATTAAGCATTTGTTTACGATTTTTAGAATAAAATTCATAACTGATTTGTTTTAATTTAATTTTAAGTCTTTAGGATATATAAGAAATTTCATTGAATTTTCTAAATGCTGTAAAGTGAAATCAAATTGATAGAAAAAATATCGTGTTAAGCGATAGTTTTCTCCAACCCTAGGACCGTGTTATAGAAGAATTATTTCCATTATAAAATCTTCAACCTTTGTGGTTTTTTTTTTAAAACAATTTCGATTTGTTTCTTATTTTTATTTTTAGATTATTCAACAAATAATTAAAATTAATTAACTTCAATTGAAAATAATAATGTTAGCATGTTTTTTCTTTTCTTATGCCTTTTAAGCAGCTTAGATTTTATGAATTGCAGAAATAGTTTTTTGATTACAAAAATAAACAAAAATTAAATTGAAAAAAAAAAGTTAAAATAGTTAAAAAATTGATGAAGGAAACATGAAAATAGGGAAAACAAACAAAAAATTGTGTTAACTCTCTCTCTCTGTGCTTCTTTTTAATTTCTAAAATCACAATTCAAAGTACCACAATAAATGATGAAATGGCCTGCTTTTTCAACCCTTTAAAGAGACTTGAAAATGTATAAAAAAACAAAAAAAAAAACAAAAACGAATCAAATGAATTAAATGAACAAAACAAATAACAAAAAACAAAAAGAAAACAAAAATCAAATAAAATTGTAAAAGAGAGTAAATACATGAAATCTATTTTAGGTTTTTCAATATATCTTAAGGTAAAAAAGTAAAAAAGAATTAATGAAAAACTGTTTTGTTTGTGAACCAATTCAAATTATGTTATTTTAATTTTATTTATAATTTTTGTTGTACACTAAAATATAAGACGAAATAATGTTAGCTAAATATTAAAAACGATCTGATCGTTTACACGGACGGCCTTAAAAAGGAAATCGGTTTCAAATTCGAAATTTATTTTGGAGAGCTAGATTTAGCAGATAAAATTAAGCTAGAAGGATGACATCCTTTCTCCAATATGATATTGTGGAAATCAGCATTGGTGTTAACCATCGATCTGATTAACTGGCAATTAGATTCTGATTTGCACAAACAGTTTGGCTGCTATCAGAGCACTTTCTGGAATAAACCCAATAGAGTAAAGACGCAGTGATTTTTTAAGTTGAACAAGACATACGTTAGAGTTTATGTCATATCTCAGATCGTAAAAATTCAGGCTGTACATTTGAATGTTAACATCTTCAGATGTTTTAATGTGAAATTCACCTAATTTCGCTTTTAGGGTTACTGCGGAGGAACTGATTAAGAATAACACTTTTGTCAAAAAAAAAAATGAATCTTCTTCACTGATGTTCAAGTTGCGATAAACCTAATCTTTTAGAAATCTGCAAAAGAGCCCAACAAAGTAATCACAATAATTTAGGATCTAAATGTATAATTGAATATTGAAAATACAACCCGTTAACATATTTTCGTGTGTAGTAAGGCAACGCCCTACTTGGGTGAAATTCTTTTAGGCTATAAATGCACTTTGGATTTATTTGGAACTCACAAACAGGCGCAAGCCTGAAACAATATATGCTGGGCGTATATGGTTGTCTTTAAAAAACAACAACACAACATTTCTTACCCGAAACAAGTTTCCTTAAGAGCTTTTCTCTCATTAAGTAAAAATTTTTAATGAAAAAATCATTTTCTTTTGAAAGCTTCAAGCAATTTAAATCGATTATGGACACCCATTAATCATCATATAATCCTCAAATTGGTTTTTAATTGATATATCTGAAGCCCCAGAGGAGTTGTATATTGAGTTAATTGCGCTGTATGAAACTGCAATGTAATACTCGATGACTGTTGTGACATGTGAAACCCTTTGCAAAACCAAAAAAGTTTAGTATTCAGTCAATCAACTCAAATGAGTCCAAAGTTGCGATATATAAACAGTTCAAAAGAGTAAGTTAAATTCCATGTAAAAATATATTTCTTTGGCTCAAATTTTTATTCCACAGTGTTTTGTGCCTGAGCTGTACAATGTCTGCCTGTTACTGAGTGATGTGTGCTCTGTGGCTATCAATTCAAAGATTCAATAGGGACTATCAAAAACTAAAAAAAAAAAGAAGATTTTAACGAATTACGCTCTGCAAAAACTGCACGTTGTGTAAGCATTATTGCAATTTTTCTCAAAAAGTAGCAGATTTTATCTTAACCTCATAGAATACTGCAGCTTTTCATGATGGCATCGTGATCTGATAATAAATTCATTTTTATTGAAACACTTTTGCTGTGCACTCTGCCGTATGTAAGATATTTGAAAGAGTGAATTCAGCATAAAAGCTAAAACTTTGCATTTTACAATTTGAACCTGTTTTTTTTTGTTTTTTTTTGGAATGTGATTTTCTTAGAATATGTTCACTCTTATATGACCTTTAAATGATAATAGGTTCTCCCTACTGGGCTAAATAAAGTACATTTTTGTTAAAAAAAAAAAAAAATTGAAATCGGAGATCTTCTATTGCTACTACAATTGATGTTAAAAATCAAAAACTAAACATCATCCTAAGCAGGTAAATAAAATAAAAGAGGCACACGTTTTTTCTTAGTTACAACTTTAATTTCTTAGCTGACATTCCATTACTAATCGGAGCTCTATGAGTTTTATCTCTTTTCCCTAGTGCAACTTTATCTTGCAGTTGTGTAAAGAAGGCTTTAGATGATTTCAAAGACGTACTTTCAGTGCTCTTCTGACCCTGTTAAAAAAATAAAATAATTAGTTTCCATGTCGTAAAAAAAGAATTAAGAAAAGTAAGTAACCACTTACCTTTTGAACATTTTTATTTTTCATAACCGTTTTTAATGCTTTACTCTTTTCTTCTTTTGTAGTTAACTTCACACCTTGCTTTTGTTTCTCTAACATTTTCATCTCTTGCAGTTTGTTAATAACACGCTGCTTTATCTTTTTCTTTCGCCTCTCTCGATTTTTATCAGTTTTAGTTCGTTCACTTTTTCCAATTATTGCACCTTTAGCATGTTTTTTAATTTCTTCAGGTGCTAAAAGTTTTGCATCGCTAATTAAAATTGGAGCAACTTCTTCCATTGAAATTACTGGTGTATTTGTAATAATTCTAGGCTCTGGTGCAGCAGGTTTAGGTGTATAATGAAAGTTTGATAGAGCGTCTAATTTATTAAACAATGCCTTCATAAGTCCTTTAATTTCTTTATGTTCTTTTGATTCCTCTTCAGTTTCTTCTTTATTTGGATCTAATTTCTTTAATTCATTTTGATACTCTTTTTCATAAATTTGTGCTAAGGATTGTTTACTTTTTTCTTGATCTAAAATCAATTGCTTTCGAAATTCTTGTGGTGTTTGAATTGGTTTTACTTTTCTTTCAACATCATCCCATGCTTTATTTTTTATTCTTTGTTTAATTATATCTTCAAGGCGATATGCTGTTTCTTCAGTAATAATTGGTGCTGGTCTTGTAGTTGATTCAAATGCCAATATTTCTTCAAGTAACGAATTTTTTGGTCGCGCAGTTGCAATAATTTCACCTTTTAATTGCCATGGTTTTTCACTTAATATATTTTCTTCAAATTCTTCTATGCGTCGATTAAGCCGTTCTTGACGTAATTCAAATGAGGATTTTTCTTTTATTTCACTATTTTTTTCATGTGCGTTATCTGAGTCTATGTCTTGGTTATTCTCATTACTATTATTATTATTATCATCATCATCATCATCATCATCACTGTCTGAACATGGCATAAGATTTTTGTCACCACTTTTATGATTTGCGTAATCTGCGTTTTCAATTTCTTCACCGACATCATCGTAATCTTCATTCATTTCATTGATACTTTCGTCCTGATCATCTTTGTAATTTACTTCATTTTCTGATACTTCATTTGCATAATTATTGTTATCGCCATCATCGTCTTCAAAATCATCTTCATTTTTACTTTCCCCCTTTTTTGAATTAGATTCATTTTCCGAATTACCATCCTCATCGAAAAAATCTTTATAATTAACATTTTCTTCTTCATCATCGCTTAAATCTCCATTGAAATAGTCCACGTTGCTTTCATCCAATAGAGAATTTTTATTATTTTTAAATTTTTCCTTTTCATCTTCAACCTTTAAGAATTCTTCCATTTCTCTTAATTTAAAAAATTTATCATCTACAATAGTTTTTGCATGTTTCTTTTTCTTTACTTTTGTTAACTTTTCCACTTTCTCATCGTCATCGTCGTCATCGTCATCACTATCGTCATCATCACTTACATCCTCATTACTTAAATTGTCTGGATCCTGAAAATAATCAACGTTCTTCGACTTTTTGATTTGTTTTTTATCAATTTCAATTGCATCTTTTGTATGTTCATTAACTTTCTCGTCATTTAAACTAAAATTAAATTTATCGTCTTTAAGGGATAACAAATGGGAAGAGCCTTCAACAAATTGGGGCCACACACTATTATTTCGAATATCAATTTGTTGCCATATTTGTTCTTCATCCATTCCATTGAGTACGATTTCAGGAAGAATTTCAAGATTATTTTTAATATCATCTCTTTTTATATTGCTGCTATATAAGTTTTTCAATAAAATTTCAATTTTTTCAGATCGTGCATTTTCTGAGCTGAAAATTGTGGACAAAAATAAAAATTAACGTAAACAAAACGTAAACACGTGAACATTTATTGTAGGTTATAGCAAGCAAATTATACCTTAAATATTCATGTGGGTCTTTTGTAACATTTTGAAATCGTTCAAGAATATCTTCAAGATCTTTTTTCTCCCCTGATTCAGCAGAATTGTGGATAGTTTTAGCCGTCATTGCAAATTAAAAGAATTTCACGGTGTCAATTCCGAACTTACAGAAAACTAAACAGAAAAAAAACGAATGAAAGTTAGTAAGGAGTGGGGGGTATGAAAACATTTAAAAATGACAGTTGCTTGATTCAAAGGAACGTCAGATAAACATCCAAGAAACGTCACTTCATCAGAGTAAGTGGAATAAATTGCTTGAATGAAGTGTGGGTTTTTGGTATTCACAATTTTTTTTAAATTTATTAAGGATTGGAAATAGTTTCACAAATATTTCAATTAGCGCAATCTAAAAAGAGTAAAATCTGTACAACTTTATGAAAAAATGTTTAAACTGAGCTCAACACAAGAGCCTAAGATGATTTAAATCAAATTGCAATCGATAGGCTCCCCTACAATATGAGGACATTACAATTAGAAACTGCTAATTCAGAAGACACATTAGAAACGAATGGTAAAAAAAATATCGAAATATCATAAAAACCTGCATGTTGAAAATTTTTAAAATAAATTCAATTAAAAAATATTATTTGTGTCTTCATTATTTTGAACTCATTGGTGCTATGCCCGTTAAGAAAAAGTTGACAGCTTCTTACAGCTGATTTGTGCGCCATAATGTGCCGTGTGAATTTTGATGTCTCTACTATAAGAGTTGTGTACTTCGTGAAATTGTGAAATAATTTAATTATAAAATGAATTTATCCTGAAATTAATAAATTTTAAGAATACATAATGGGAGTTACCGGTTTATGGAGATTAATAGATGAATCTGGTAAACCAGTTCCAGTCGATACGCTAGAAAATAAAATCATAGCAGTTGGTAAGTAGAAAAGTTCTTATTGGGAGCAAATCCTTGTCTTTTTTTTTTTTTGAAGAGAAAAAACGTTTTACAAAAAAATGCTATTATTATTCATGGTGTGTTTATTGATTCACTTTCTTACAAAGTTAGACAAAAACTTCTGGGACACTAGTAGTATTTAAATAAAGCTCTTTATAAAAATTTATTGAAATTTTTAAACAAAAACATTTTCATTCATAAGAAGTTACATTTTATATATAAAACTTCTAAGCAAAACAATAATTTTTAGTATGAAAATAAAACAAAAAAAAAAACTACAAAATATTTCATTTCCCTGTGGGTAAAATGTTTGGCTTTGGTTTGGGGTTTGGTAAATGAACAGAACGAATTATTGAAATAAATTCGAATCATTAATATTTTGTCGACCATTCTTTATTCTTAATAACTTTTTTTAATCTATCCGGCATTCTACTGATCTCCTTAATCCCTCATTAATGCACCCGATTTTGCGAGACACCCTTCATTTCAGCTCAAGACCTTCCAGTTGTCATGGATTCAGTTAACATAATTTTTCTCTACGATGTCTNTAAAAAAAAAAAAAACTACAAAATATCTCATTTCCCTGTGGTAAAATGTTTGGCTTTGGTTTGGGGTTTGGTAAATGAACAGAACGAATTATTGAAATAAATTCGAATCATTAATATTTTGTCGACCATTCTTTATTCTTAATAACTTTTTTTAATCTATCCGGCATTCTTCTGATCTCCTTAATCCCTCAATAATGCACTCGATTTTGCGAAACACCCTTCATTTCAGCTCAAGACCTTCCAGTTGTCATGGATTCAGTTAACATAATTTTTCTCTACGATGTCTAGACCTACCAACTTGACAGATTTCTTGTGGGTTTCAGTCGAAATTCTGGTTAGGTATGTTATTATTTCCTAATCCAATTTCATTTCCTTCGTCGTATTTGATTCCATCTTTTCCTAACAAAATCGACTCTTTATTGTTCTTCATTTGTTATCTTGCCCTCCCAGCGAATTTTTAGAATTCAACATAATGATAAATTTATTGATGAAAATTTTCCGAATAACTGAAATTTCCCTGAATTTTTATATCGAATATATGCGATAAAAAGCTTCTCTCCCCTATTTAATGTAGGAACTGATACTTTAAGCAACATCATCTGCTATAATAATCTTACCAAAACAGCAGAAGTTACTAATCATTTCCACAGTTTGGACATCCAGTTCTGTACGTGTAGTGGTACTTGTATTAATCCTCCAATCTTTAGGTTTTAAAATTAAATTTTAATCTTGCCGCCTTGATTCTGTAACCAAATTGTGTACCATGGTATTTAAGGCATGTTATTTGTGTGTCAGCAATCAGATAGCATTAAAGTATTCTAGGTCAATAATAGGGAACCTGACACTGGCTCACGCAGGCTATTTAAATGATCCATTCATTAATTTTTGTGATCATATTTTTTATATTAAAAAAGAGAACATAAAATTAAAATTATTTAAAAACTAAGCTATATATTTCTAATCTTACACTGACAATGTGCTAAAGGAAATGATAGCTGAAACAGGAAATTTGTTTAAAGCAATGGGCCTTGAAATGAATAAAGAAAAATCAACTAACAATACAAAATTTTCCAGTGATAAAAAGAAACTACTAGAAACACGTAAGAAGCAGAAATATTTGAGTTTAACAGAAGACACAATGGGGAAGACTCTTAATGAAAACACTAGTAAAATTATAAATGCAATAGAAGTAGAAGTGAAACCGCTATGCAAAATTAATCTAAATACAAATAATATGATAGCAGTAATTAGTTTGCATACAATATCGCGTTAGTAAATTTCCACACTGCAATGAAAAGCCGAAGACGAGAAGAAACGTAAACCTTTTCGATGATTTCAAAAGTGAGAGCCAAAAAAAGTAGTTTTTAATCACTCTTTCCGCTCCCTTTGCAAGAGACACCACTAACTTAGTGACCCATGAGCTAGTTCTAAGAAAAATAATGAACAAAATCTGATTCACTTCTTAAAAAGGTTCGCCATCGTTACTCTAGGTCTTTGATATGATCAAGCAATTCCGACTGTACTAACAATAATGTCGTTTATTACAATAAGAAAATGAAGTGAAAAAAGTAAGCATTCTTGTCGAACTCCGGAACTCACTTCAAAGCTGTCGATTTTGTTATAAAGGGTTTTAGCAAGATCTCTAATTTTCAGAGGGAAGCCGTATGAACGTAGCGACCTCCAAATAAAATTCTGTCAACAGAGTTGAATTCTTTTCCATAATCTACGAAGACAAGGTAGAACAATAGCTGAAATTCTGCAGGTTGCTTCACTATGATTAGTAAGATGTTAATTTGAGCTATGGAAAGCAAATCTTTTTCGAAATCCAGCTTGCTGTCTTTTGATAGCTAGATTGACTTCATCTCTTATTATTGATAATATTATGCCGAACAATTAGTTGTCAGATATCGTTAAGTCCTCCTGTTTTAAAATTTTAACTATAACACCTTCCGTCCAATACTCCAGAAAAGTAAAAATATTCCATAATATTTCTAGTATTGAATATAAAGCATCTGCTGTGAGGTTTGAGTTTCCTTTCAACAATTGGGGCGGTATATCATCTTTACCAGCTATTTTACCATTGGTGATTTCATTAATTGCGATTTTTATTTCTATCCTGAATGAAACACGATTGTAGATTTGAATAAATTTACAATTTACTGGATGGCAAAGAAAATAGCCTAGGGGATCAATAATATCTTTACTGAATGGTTCAACTAATGTTTCTTCCCAGAAGTTAGGCATTATATGAATATCAAAAATTTCCATTTTATAGTTCTTTTGATCCTAAACAATGCACCCAGACATAATACTCAAAGGAGCAATTTATTTTTCTACGTCTTATACTACATCCTTGATATAACCGCTAGACCAAGATGTAATTGCAACATTTACAAAATAAGTTTTGAACAAACTGAATGATAAGACCCTAATCAGTTATTGATGTGTGAAAGAAATTTTCAATGATGGATTGTATCAATCAAATTGGATTAACGCTCTCTGACTTAAAGCTATTTTGATGAATTATTAGTTGACAAAATCCCTAAGCGAAAATTAAATAATTAAGGTTATCGTTGAGATTCATGATCCTAAAGAACATTATGGTAATAACGAAGAAAATTTTGTTCTAAATGTCAATTTTAATTAAATAAAGTCTCGAATTTGCCAGTAATTGGCCATGATTTTAGTGGGAAGTTTCAACATGGCCTGAAGAAATTAATGGCCTCTTATAAAGGAATATACAAAGAAGGAATATCAAAACAGGAACATGACGAAAAATTACCGAATCTGTTTTTAAACCCATTGGAACATCAGCATCACAGGAGGATAGTGCACATAAAAATGCATATGACTATTAAATTTTGGAGCAGGTAAAATATTTTCAAATAGGCAATAATTAATTATTGTTTGGGGATGAAAAATAACACTAAATTGCTAGTTAAGCATAAAATACTATTCGGTAAGAATAAGTCACAAATCTTTAGTATATTATTAGCGGGTTAATTGATTAAATAAGTCCAGTTCATATCTCAGAACTCAAATTGGTGTTTAATTAAAAGAGTAAATGCGATATGGCTGCTCTAATAAATTTAACCCCAAGAACTACATACCTAGAACATGGAGTTTAAGTTGTTCAGCTGCTTCATATGATTTAAAGTCTTTAGATTGCTTCTCTAACTCATTGTACGAAAAATAATTCCCCTTGCAAGCAGACGTACTACAGGAGCCTATTGTGTCAAAAATGGAAAGAAGTTTCATTATAGCTTCGTAGATATTTTCTACCCGACTCTGATTATTTAATTTAACTGCAACAATCATGGGCCGGGAAAGTAAAAAAAATTAATGAAAATGAAATTATTTTAAATTTAAGGAAAAGAAAATAAAAGATATACGGAAATAGTTAATATTATTGGTAGAAGCTGGTATGCAATTTGCAGTGTTATTAAAAGATTTAAAAAATATGAAAATATAAAATAAAACTAGAAGGAGAAAATGATTTTTAATAATCGGTGGTTGCAAGAAGATTTCAAGCGCAAAAGTTTTAAAAATAAAAATTTTCTTTATCATCTCGTTAATATTTTCTGAGTAATTTAATTTTATTGAATACTTTCAACAGATATTACGGACAGATTACAAAAACTCTTGTGTTTTCTGTTGGAGAGATTGTGATGAATCACGAGAAATTTTGAATTCTCATTGCTATCATTTAGAGTGGAGAAGAAAGTATAGAGGAAAACGCATTTACTGATGTTATAAGATTCATATGGAATTTGAGATGATTAGTTTCTTGTTCTAAGAGCACTTTTCTCAGTAAGTGCTAGATGGCAAAACCCATCAACTTAGATGGTTACTGCCGACTAATCACCTGGCATAGCGAATAATAACGATTTTAAAAAACTGAAGAATAATCTCGTTTGAAGAGTCTTTTTGTGGAAGCCCTAAACTCCCAAAAAGGACTAAAAACAAGCCAAAACAAAAAAAAAAACAAAAAGTTTCTTGTTCTAATTAAACTAACTTGATTTTTACATCAATGAAACTAGGAATTGCCAGTCTGTCTTAACCGTTCTACTACGTACCGTCGCTATATCGGCGCATTATAAGGGCGTGAAAACTACGTAGCGTCGATATATTGACTTCTGTGCAGTTTGATTTGAGGTATCATCAATAATTTTAAAAAGTATGTCGTGGTAAAAACAACACTATTTTCATATTTTTCTATTAGTAAAAATTGTTTATTTCCGTTCATACGATATCAAGTAGTGATGATGAAAACACTCGTGGAACATTGAGTGAAAATCTTTCTCCTAATGAAAGTAGTGACAGTAACGATGAAATCACAATGTCTACTATTCAAAAAATGTATATTTGTAATGAAAGTGAGGATGATTATAATTTCTTTGGACGGTTTTTTGATTTCCGATGTTTTTGTACAACTTCCTTCGGACATAAATTTTTCCAACAAAACCAATAATAATTTTTTTGAAATTCTCGGACCAAAACGTTTACCTACCGATATTGAAAAGCCTATTGGATGTAATAACTTGGTTTTTACTTTGTTGCACCTCAAAATTATTGTAAAAGAAACCAATCGATATGCCCAACAGTATTTGAATTTTGGAAGTGATCTAAAACCAAGATCACATGGAAGCCAGTAACGGAGCTCGAAATAAAAAGGTTATTGCTGTTTTGTTGGAAATGGGTATTACTAAAAGATCAACCATAAATTCCTATTGGCTTAATAACTCCAAATTTATCCCGTGGTTCAAAAATATTTCTCCATGGGATTGTTTTCTGTTGATACTCAAATTTTTTAACTTGGTTGATAACAAAAATTTAGCTCCACCCGGTCATCCAGATTATGATCCGTCTGCTAGATTTTCACCACTAGTTGATCACGCCAATAAAGTTTTTCAACACTACTATTAATCTCATCGAAAATTAACAATTGATGAATCTTTAGTTGGAACCCAATGCAACTTTCTTATGAAACAATAAATGCCGAATAAGAACATCACAGATGAGCATAAAATATTGGATGCTGTGTGACTCCATCACTAATTATTGCCTAGGATTTTTTTGTTNTAGTTGATCACGCCAATAAAGTTTTTCAACACTACTATTAATCTCATCGAAAATTAACAATTGATGAATCTTTAGTTGGAACCCAATGCAACTTTCTTATGAAACAATAAATGCCGAATAAGAACATCACAGATGAGCATAAAATATTGGATGCTGTGTGACTCCATCACTAA
>JXPE01013323.1:1118-11580 GCA_001015215.1 Holcocephala fusca
TTTGATATGTGCATTATTTTTTTTATTTTTTATTTTTATATAGGAGATCCTTTTCGGATCTTAAGCACTTGGGCCATCTATGTGGGCCCATTGTGTCCCTCCCTGTGCATTAATGTTAAACGATTTTTTTTTTTTTGTAAATATAAGCCTTTATTGTAGAAAAATTGTTATCGATTTTTCATCGCTTGTCAATACTTTTTTCTATATTTGAGGTGATAATTGGTGGATTTTACATTTTAATAATGTTTTTAACTTTTTAGCGACGGGTGTTGTGAATATACGGCATAACTAAACTTTCCTGAGGCATGCGCATCGTAAAGAAGCAAGCTATCAAGCCGGAATAGTGAAAAACAGAGAGTACTCAGAATATAAATATGAACAAGTTTTTTTTATCACAAGATGTATTTATTTAATTAATGCATAGAGTATTTTAATATTTCTTATCAATACGCTGTGTGAGAAGAGGCACCTGTAATATTGTCCTCCGTTTCGCCCGTTTTGTAGAAATATTTCAGAAGCCAAAGGGTTACTTACACATCGATTGAAACAGGTGGTAATCGGATGAAATAATATTTGGAGAATGCGGTGGATGTAGTTGGATATCCTAGTTAAGCACTTCTAATGTTTCTTTGATTGGTTTTGCAACATAAAATCGAGTATTATCATGCTGATAATATCATGTTTTGTTGAGTCTTTTCTCGAAATTTAGCCATTTTTGTTTCATCGTTCAGCTAAATTGCATCAATTGTTGTTGGGAACATTTCCCAGTGATCTCAACAAGAATGAGCTTAGTGCGATGAATATTGTTCAGATTTGGCATTAATGTTAATGATGGTTCGCCTGGCCTTCGTCATGTTTTTTTGCAGTCCGGATAAATTTTTCATTATCCCTGGGTTAATTCTTGTCTTGCTCAAATAAAGTTTCTACTAAGATTTTGACAGCATTGATTGACACTCAGCAGTACTTCTCGTTAAATGGAAAAGCAAAGCTTCCCGCAAATTGCGTTTTGCTGGTATAAGATTTGACATATTAAATGCTCAAAAAATCAGTGTTATTCGCTCCGAATATTAAACTCGGATGATAATGCTTTGACATGAAAGTAGTAACTATATGGGTTGATCTGAAAATCATGTGATGTGATCTCTTAAAAATAATTAAATTTAAATTAATTCTCTTTTCTTGAGCTCAGTGCTCAACATTTTTCACTTTTATGAGATTATGCGAATAATTTCCAGTCATTTCATTTCCAATATATTCAGTTGAATCTTCTATTCTATGGTTTACAGTATTAGCGGAGATTGATTTAATTTCTTTCTGGACAGCTTGTTTCCTCAAACAATTTTTTTCAGGCTTGCAATATGTAAGGTTTAAATAAGCTTCTCTTTACTTGTAGGCTGTTGATTGCAATCTCTTTTTGATCTGAAGTGTTAACAAATCAGTAGATTTTATTAGGGAATTAGTTTCGATAATCACTGATTGATAACAAAGTGATTTGCTCTTTTTTATTTTTAGAAATTTTATGCATGCTTTGGATATATTCATCTGGTTTTTTTGATTGCATTCAACAAATCCATACTTCATCAAATTTCTTAAAACGTTCAACTTTTTCTTCGGTTTGTTTTCAGTTTCGTATGGTGTTTGTGGAACCTTTTGATTTATTAATCAAATGCTTTTGCACATAAAGTAAAAATTGTAAGAGAAGCATAATTAGAATCAAATAAATTAATTTGCAGATAATTAAAATTCTCTCGTAAGCAGTTGATTACGAATTAAAAGAGTTTAAAATTACATTTCAAATAATTTTGTAGTTAAATTGCGGATTTATTAAAAGGTGAAGTGAATTCTTGCTGTGTCTTTTCCAAGATACTTTTTTAATAATATTTTAAAGTATGGCATTTAGTAATACTACGAAGGACTGAAATGAATTATTTTGTCTCTTCTAACACGGTTTCGATAAAATTTACTTGTGAAAATTGCTCTCTTCCTTAAGTCATTTTGCTTAACTACCAGTTTATGTTCTTACCATCCATTTAAGAAACGAAATCATTAGGAGTTGAATTTTTTGTAATTAGACCTTCAAAATGTTTATCGCTTTAAGTGTGCCACATGATCTTTTAATGTCTTAAAAGCTGATTTAATTTTTTTTAATTGTAGAAATAAATTTTCTGTCCACATGGTCCACACAACCAATACTCTTTATGTAATTCAACTTTTCGGAACTCCTTACCAACTGATATGTGTATGTTTTTTTTTGTTTTACGTTTAAATTTTTAATTAATAAACTTTTTTTTGTCAAGTACATGTAATCCTCCTACAACACGGTCAATAGGTTCCTGAAAAATTCCTCGCTATAGCAAATCGCGTTGTAAGAGACTTTAAGTCCAAAAAAAATCAAAAATCCGAGCTTGATCCACTATCAGATTGATCCTTTTCAGAATACTGGTTTTAAAAAAATCTTTTATTGAAGTCTGTTTTCCCTTATATCGTAAATCTTTATAGATTTCCTGGTAGGCAGATAAATTATTTTCAATATTTCCTTTCAACATTTCTGCTCTATTCCTTAGAGAATCGTTTTCCAAAACATACTCTTTCAACTTCTTCGCCAGAATTAAAATTTTCTTTACACTTTTTAGTGAAAAGTTTTCAATTTCGGCATTGGAAAGATCGTCAGGGATATTTTCAATCGATAATGCTTCATTTGTCATTGTCACTTATTCTGCTTCATTTATTTCGTTGCCCGTAACTAATTCTCGAATATTATCCATAGTAATTTCATCAAATGCATCGCCTCTTATTACGTTCGTCAGTCTCAATAAGTTTCTATATTCATCCTCTACTGAATTAGCAACCGTTTCCTGAACTGCTACCTGCGGCAATAGTGCTTTCCAGCAAGCTTTCAGGGTTGTTTATTGATAAATTTCTTCAAGTGTTTAAGTGACGTGTCAACGATTTCAAGACAATTTAAAATTGAGAACTGTTTCCAGACTTCTTTGGCTGTTTAATTCTTTAATATTAGCTCAAATTATTTGCGCATGCAGTGTGCTTTAAATGTTGCTACTATTTCTTGATCTAAAGGTTGTAATAATGATGTTATGTTGGGTAGTAAAAATTCGACTTGATTATTAGGATGATATAAATCAGGGGCATGAGATGGAGCATTGTCTAAAAGTAGTAAAACTTTAAATGCCAAGTTCTTTTTTTTTAAAATAATTTTCTACATCAGGAACAAAGCAATGATGAAACCAATCATTAAATAAACTGGCAGTCATCCATGATTTTTTATTAGCTCTCTAATAGACTGGAAGATTGTTTTTGTTGCATCCTTTCATAGATCTTGGATTAATGATCGGTTAATAAAGATTGGCATGGTCACGAAATTACCATACGCATTACTGCAAAGATAAAATGTTATTCGGTCCTTAGAAACCTTAAACCAAGGAGCTGATTTTTCGTTTCTTGAAATAAATGTTCTTGGCGGCATTTTTTTTCCACCATAAACCCGTCTCATTGGTATTAAAAATTTGTTTTGGTAAATAATCATGTCCTTTAATAATTTTTGCGAACTCTTCTAAATATTTATCCACTGCATCAGCATCAGCATCTGCGGATGCTCCTTCACCCTGTATTTTCAAATAGTGTAATGCATGTCGTTTTTTGAACTTTTCAAACCATTCTTTGATAGCCACGAATTGATGTCTGCCTTCATCGGTTGATGGTTGTCCTATTTACTTTAGATAATTGAATATTTTTGATGCTTTCTGCTTAATTACATTTCCATCTAAGAGTAATCGCTTTTTCGTCATATCTTCTATACACACCGATCCAGATGATACTGAACATAACGTAATTCTCACAACTTCTTTACTGTGAATGACGAGACAAACCAACATTTCCAAAAACTCTTTCAAAATTTAATTTTCGCGAAAACCAAAGCGGCTAGCTCTCATAATTTGCTAAATAAAGATGTAATCCAAAATCAAAGTTTTTTAGTTTTTTAGAATATTATTTTAAAAAAGTTCTTGAAAATCGTGTTGTACAAGTACCGCGTTATAGGAAATTTTTCGCATTTTGCGAACCACGTTGTAGCGAAACCGCGTACCGCGTTATTGAAGTACCGCGTTATAGGAGAGTAAGCTGTAATATATTTGTAAAACTCATTGAAATTATTGCACATTTAACACCAGATGTAAATGCAATATGTGTGAAGATAGAACAATTGCTGAGTATTTTAAAGTTGAGTAAAGCTTTTGTCGTAATCCCAACGTCACAACTTAAGTGCATCTAAACCCTTTTTTTTTAACAAGTTAGATTCTGCGTTAGCAGTCTGTTAATTTAAAACCTAGCTTCTTCCAGAACCACTAAGAGTCCAACTCCAATAATAGGCATCATGCAATTTCAGAATGGTTTAGACCTGATAGAGGTTCTATCCCGTCGGTACTAGTTTATCATCACATGCACTCAAGTTTTTGCATTAAGCATGCTTCTGTATGACACCGATAGGGTAAAGACTTAGGATAAAGGAAGGATAAAAGCCTACTCTTTTATTTTTGATCGCTTTGATGGAGATGGTTGTGTTGACACGCTATTTTTGTGATTCATCCACTCAATGATTTTCGATGTAAATTTGAGCCGGTTCATTTGTTTCCGGTAATGTTGGAAACATACAAAATATAAGAGTTCAGCACCATTCTTCTAAATATGTTGAATACTTCTTTTTTCAAAAAATTTAGGGTTCTTCGTTCGTCTAAATACGCGTATAACATGTTGTCACACTCGTCCTCGTCCGAATCTCTTTTCTGTTACGTCTAATTGTTCCCCTTAGATATGTATTTTGTTTCAAAAGGGCTTTGGCCAAGTGTAAGCTTGTGTAAAAATTATCTGTAAACAGATGATAGCCTTTGTGCAGATAATTTCCAATTGAAAGCAATTTTTGCGCAACCGTAAATCCAAGACCATATTTTTGTACTAAATCTTCGATATCTGAATTTTTAGCTCCTTTGTAGCAATATTTAGAAATCGAGTCGCACAGCATCCAAAATTTGATCCCCCATTTATGGTGTTTTTTGTTTGGCATGTATTGTTTTATGGCAGAATGACAGTGAGTACCAACTAACGACTCGTCGATAGATAATTGTTTATTTGGTATATAATGCCGCTGAAATACAGTATTTGCATGTTTGATAAGCATATCATACCTGCCAAATGGGTCATAATTCGGATGACCTGGTTCAAATAATAACGTATTGTAAGTCAAGTGAAAAAACTTCAAAATCAGTTGAAACCTATGCCTTGAAANTGGCAGAATGACAGTGAGTACCAACTAACGACTCGTCGCATAGGTAATTATTGATTTGATATATAATGCCGCTGAAATATAGTACTTGCATGTTTGACAAGCATATTAAACCTACCATATGTCTCATAATTCGGATGGCCTGGTTCAAATAATAACGTATTGTCATTCAAGTGAAAAAACTTCAAAATCAGTTGAAACCTATCCCTTGAAAACATTGTCCTAAACCATGGTATATTTCGGGAACCTTTTATCCAATAACTATCAATTGTTGGCCTTCCCCATTTCGAGTAAGACTGGAATAAAGGCTTTTATTTCGTATATTGTTGTCGGCGTCCACCTTTTTACTCGAAAATTATTCGACACAGTGGTAGGTAAAAAACTGGGTAGCATATTGATTTGTTTCCCTTACGATGGTTTCAAGCAGTGATGTGATAAAAAATAAATTGAAATATGTTATGGGTGTAGCATCGGGGGAAGACTCACATTTAGCTCCAGGAGTCTCGAAAAAATTATTTGTTGTTTTCGAAAACACATTTGTCGGAGGAAGATTCGTAAAAGTTGGTGTTTCACCATCCTTAGAATCATTAACAGTCGAATCAACGTCCGAAATAAGAGCCAGTGTTTTTTTAAAAAATTATTTTAGAATGCACTCATGTTACAAAGTACGCGTGAGGNAGACTCACATTTAGCTCCAGGAGTCTCGAAAAAATTATTTGTTGTTTTCGAAAACACATTTGTCGGAGGAAGATTCGTAAAAGTTGGTGTTTCACCATCCTTAGAATCATTAACAGTCGAATCAACGTCCGAAATAAGAGCCAGTGTTTTTTTAAAAAATTATTTTAGAATGCACTCATGTTACAAAGTACGCGTGAGGTCAGACTACGTTCACACCTACGGAGCAACAAAGATACACTGAAACACTGAAGTTGCGTCACAGTTTTTGAGACAAATAAACGTAAAAAGGATAAAAGGATACTTTATATGTTGTCAGCATGTATTTCTCCTATATCTCTGACAATTTAAGATTCATGGCATTCTTATTTGATTAGTTTATGGTTTTTACTATATATTTGTGATTTATTTTATTCATCAAAAGTACTCAGTTTTAAAATTCTATGCCTTAATCCATAAGACCTCTGAATATTGTTGGCATATCATTGCACCACTATTTTTACTCTCTGAACACATCTTTGCACCAGCCTGACTACGCAACTATTCGCTTTATTGATGATTGCCCTAAAATGCGACAACCACCGTTCATGGCAACAAGACTTGCAATGTAAGACCTCTTTCTTTTAGTTACTTGTATCAACGTCTTTTACTCATTTTTTAAGCAAGATAAGGTAGTTGATACAAGTTTTATGGGTGGTTGGAGAAAGATTACACCAAAAATCTACCATCTCTGTGAAGACAGAATAGTTGGCAAACACTTAAACTCTTATTTTCGATTGAATTTAGCATATAGTTTGAATTCTTTCTACATTTAAATCCATTGGTTTTTGCGCTCTTTTGGAATGGACTGAAATTTTTTAATTTTTCTCCCCGAAATATATTAGGGAGACCGGAAAGTAATATCGTTTACTTACATTAAAATTTAAACAAATAAATTTTTAACAAGTTTTTATTTTTAATCAATGATGGTATCACCCTGATTATGAACAACCTTTTCCCATAAAGGGTGCAAATTTTCAAACCCGGATCGATAAAAATCAATTGGTTTTTGAGCAAAATATCTGGAAAGGGTATTTTGGATATCATCCAAATTTTCAAATTTTTGGAACATAGAAAGTGTTGTAGCGATCGGAATAAATTGAAATCCGATGGAGTAATCTCGGGCAAGTATAGTGGGTGAGGCAGTACCTCTTATCCCAATTCATTAATTTTTTCTGTGTTTTGTATTGCACAGTGCGGTTTTGTATTATCATGTTGCAGAATAACACCTTTTCTGTTGACAATCGCTGNTTCACAATAAAGGTTTGCATTCACAGTTTCCCAGGTTTCAGTATTTCAAAATGAATGATTCCGTGAAAACTCCACTAAACACATAAAAACGCTTTTTTGGGATGTAAGCCTGGCTAAGCGGTACTTAATGACGGTTCATTTGGTGATAGCCATTGCTCTTTGCTTTTTGGATTACCATAAAGGACCCATTTTTCGTCCCTAGTGATCAAGTGATCAAAAAATGCTTCTTTTTTGTGTCGTTAAAGCAATATGTTGCATGTCATGGATTGGTTAATCGAACAAATTATGCGAAACCAAACCATCTGCTCTGATTACCTTACCAATCTGATGCAAATGTTCTTGAATGGTCAACCAAGGCTGGTGAAGAGTATTTGATAGTTCTTCGATTGTCTGGCACTGATTTGTTCCCACTTTCGCCCTTAACACGTCATTATCCAAAGTTGGTAGTCTTCCTGATCAACACATTTGGCATTTACGAACGTCTAATGCATTTGGATAAACATCGCAAATGTTTTTGGTAGCAATTGTTGTGTTACTGCCCTTGTGAAATTCAAATAATATACAATGATGGATATGCACCTGTTTTGGTATTTTGCCGGCCATCTCACCCAACACTGCAAAATTAAATTTGAGATTTAATTATTGAGAACTAAATAAGTCACTTGAACCTTAAAATGTGTTTGGCACTACTTTGAAATACCCAAAAAACTGGCAAATGATTAAAAAATCTTGGCATGCTGAGAAACGACATTGCTTTCCGGTCTTTCTAATACTTTACTCGTAAATACTCTAATTTCGAGCTTTTTATTGTACAGAGATTTCACATAATTTTCAAATCATGTTATAAGGGGTTTTTTTTTTTTAGATTCATCGGGTTTTAAAAGAATTGCATTATACACTGGTTTTGTCTGATAGTCGTATGGAGGTTTTTTTATATTGCCCATATACTTGAGATAGGATAATTAGGGTGAATTTTTTTGTACTATTTATAGACTAAGGCAAGCACACGTCCGGCCTGGTAGCCCAGTAGTGTAACCATTGGGCTATCCGAACAGAAGGTCATGGGTTCGATTCCCGCTTAGGACATAAAAAACTAAGATAGTTTTTTAAGGAGAGACACAATGGGCCCACATAGATGGCCTAAGTGTTTAAGACCCGAAAAGGATCCCCTCCATACAAAAAAACAATTACGCAAGGACACATAAAATAAATTAATTTCGACAAAGATGTACTAAAATGTGCTAAAGATGTATTTACCCTATGCATTTCAGAAATTCAACAAAATTATCCATTTAAAAGGTTCTGGCTAGAATTATTGAATATGGAACCTAAATTCGTTTACGTTTTATTCCTATTTGTCTTATCAGTCTCAATTTTCTATTTTTCTTATATAATTTTGCGCTAGTCCACTACAGATATCAATTTCGGATAAAATTCAAGTAGTCCAATTCACTAGAAAATAAGCTTAATATCTTTTGTATACAAATTTATTTAAAATTGACATTTTGCTGTATACAAAGCGTCAATATGATCGAGACGACAGAGAAGATGTGTTTTTAGAAAGAAGTCAATTGAGAATTTTATGAGTTGGATTTGACAAGAAACATGAAAAACTTATTATCGTCTTAATTTGACTATCTTTTGTCTTCGTCGATTAGGTTAGTACAGTTGTAATAAAGTAAATGGATGGTATTTTGCTCCTGACACTTAAATGCTATGCTCTTTCATGACTTTTACTTATTCAACAGGAATTATTCCCAGTTACTGGAAATCAGCTCATGAAAAGAGGTGCTAACGATTACGTTCACTTCAATTCAGTTGTTGAATTATATTGACGAAAACCATCCTATCAGAGATCTCCAATCTGAATTCGTAGATGGTCATTCTACGGGAGACTTATTATCGTTTCTTATTGGATGCTGAAATCACTATCCCCATTATTAGGTGAATTTCAGATCGCAGCTCTGGATTTTTCAAAGTCTTACGGCAGGGTTTGATATTCTGTCCTTTTACCCAAGATTTTATTCTCAAATACGTTAAAAACTTTTTTCTGATCGTAATATTCGTGTCATATTTGATGATATAGTTTCTAGCCTCTATGATATTAACGCTGATGTTCTTGAAGGAAGTATTTTATCATCCATTCTTTTCTTCCTCTTCATTAAGTGCCTTTTGTCATTCACTTCCACGCCAATGCATAGTTTTTCTGATCATATCTCCTGTTATTTCTCATGCTATTTTAAGTCTGTGGCTAATTCATGGGAAATTGCTGCCGAAGTTAATAATAGCTCATAACTAGATCGCTAAACAGTGACATTTTCATAATGCTTGCCTGGAGCCAAGTGAATTGTGTTGTTTTTAACATATCCAAGACCCAATACTGTTTACTGTGACTTAATGTCAGGTGCCCGGGATTTGAGGAATTTGGATGCAGATTGTACTGTTCCATCTGACAAATATAGGTAGACCCCCTAGTGGAAGCTTCATGGTGGTAGTGGTTTCGTATCCTTACTCTCTCAAGAAAGGATCACGGTCAATACACTTTGTTCAGTCTGGAATACCTTTCCTCCTTCCCTCTTTCTATCCAAAATAATCCTATTCCTGCACTTATTTGTGGTTGTGAGGAGTGAAATCTCTACCTTAACGATAAAAAGAACCTATTAATTTGTAACTTAAGCTCAACATTTATCCCTTACAACACATTTATAAAATTGAAATGAGGCTACTATAGAAAATTAATCCGCTATAAACATCCTAGGTCCATCCATTCAAATTTTCGGAAAAGCTGATCACATTACATTTTTGTGGTTACTAAAAATCTAATGAAATCGGTTTTTTCAAAAGTGTAAAAAATATTTCACTTTCTCTATTTAAGCCCTAATCTTTAAATCCCTTATTAGATTTAGACTTGAATATAATTGTTACACTTGGACGGGTAAAACGGAAGAGAAAATACCCGATAATAAAAAAGTATCAAATATAAAACTAAACTCTGTTGCACAAGGTTATATCCAGTAAGCATTTTGAGGTTTACTTTGCAACAAATCTATTTCTAAAAGCTAAGATGAGTAAATATAATTTAACTAACTACTAAAGTAAACTTAAGCAAGCAAATCTTGCATGTATATCTTTGATTAAATTTTTATTCATGACTTTTTAAAAAACAGGTGTTGCATAAGGTTATATCCACTTGAGAAATAAAAT
>JXPE01013356.1:2199-13206 GCA_001015215.1 Holcocephala fusca
GTGTCACAGGAAAATTTCTTTGTTATGGCCTTAACTAAACAGCTCCTTGTTAGATTTGAAAAAGAAATTAAATACTTACAAATGGCATAATGTCAACTTTTATAACTAGAAATTTAATACATAAATCCTTTTTTGATAATAAAGAAAATGGGAAATTTTTTTTTATATAGGATCGATCTAAACGTAAAGTCCACTGGAATATCATTCAAATAAGAAAAAATATAAAAATTCATAGTTGTCTTCTCTTCCAATTCTCATATCAAACCAAGCAATAGAAATTCTAAGGAAACCAGCAGCACAATTGTTTATTTTCTCAAATCTATTGCTAGGCTAGGAATTTAAAACATCCAAAAATATTAACCGGGAACATAAAGTTTTTATATTAGTCGATGGTTNGGAATATCATTCAAATAAGAAAAAATATAAAAATTCATAGTTGTCTTCTCTTCCAATTCTCATATCAAACCAAGCAATAGAAATTCTAAGGAAACCAGCAGCACAATTGTTTATTTTCTCAAATCTATTGCTAGGCTAGGAATTTAAAACATCCAAAAATATTAACCGGGAACATAAAGTTTTAATATTAGTCGATGGTTTTAAGCTTTTTGTACGTCTTCTTGCCCATTGCTTACTTCTAATGCTTATCTTCACACTATTCCTGGATTTAAATTAAGGCACAAAAAACTGACCTTTGTTTATGAATAGCTCATTAAAGGATTTTAATAAAAGAGCACGATTATCACAATCTAAGGCTATTTTACATTCTTCATTAAATGGTCTAAGCTATTTTATTGAAAGAAATCCAGAACGGCATTAACACTTAAGCCCATCAAGATGTTATTTTGTACCAGCTGCCTTGATCTGCCAAGAAAATCTAAGTACAAGCATTTTTCTTAATGATTTTAGTATCAAAACTATTCAGATAAGCCACGAACCACCGTTATTATTATGCGCTCTTGTGGTGTATAGCAATCGCCATGCGCCCTATACTTCTGACAGTTTCATGAATAATTTATAGGCTTATATTCATAAGCTTATGGAACAAAATGTATGTATATTCACGCCGTCAAGTCCCCTTTCTCTGCTCACCCTTGGCAACATAACCGACAAAAGCCTGATAATTCCCATCAAAACATAAGCAACTTCTTAGAATATCAAGACACGAGCTACAGTGCCTTAGAAGAAAAAATATTAAATCAAAAAAAATAAGTAAAGAATGCTATGCTATCTTCCGAGTACAATAAACACATGGACTTTGCTGAAGAGAGTACAAGTCTCAAGCGGGGCCAGAAATTGACAATATAAACGTGATATCAAATTGATTTAACCAAAGTCTGTCGAATCTATCAAACGGAGAAAGGAAGTCTTGTTAGCACAGCTGATCTAACTTGTAGAGGTTGCCGTGAAAGCACGTGCATTTTAATCAAATAACTTTTCGACGTAAATTCCTGTAACAATCTTCAATGTTCACACATGCAGAAGATTCGATTCGATTGGATTGAAATATGAACTTTGCCATCCACTCACTAATCAATCATAGCTGATCTATGATAAAGCCGACTACCACTTTTCAAGTTATTTTTACACCCGCTATCATTGGTTAAATTCATGAATGGAAAATATTCATGAAGGTAATTATGCGCAAAAGCGTTAAAAAAAATCTCTTCTTTTAGATGAAATGCTGCTTGTATGATGGATGAATGAATGAGTTAGCAAGCGGGAGATGACACTTCTCTACGAAATCACACCTCTGCTTTTATATTTTATGTTGACAATTTCTTTTTCTTGAAAGTTTCCACTTTCATTAAAAGATTGATTGTATCTGGAAGAAGGTACTTTGTCTTACTTCGTCCAGAGATGCATGCCCATAGATTTCACAAGATTAGAATTAATGGGTGACCATATGCCCAATTTCAGCTACTTTATTTCGGCAGTAAACGTACAATCAAGGTTTAGTTATCACACATGAAAATAAATTAAATTAACTTAAATTCAAATTAGAATTAGATTCAGATTAGCTGAATTTATTGATTTGGTTTGATGTCTCTTTTTTATGAAGATCACATAGAGAAACATAGAGAAAATAAAAGTGGCCAGCAGGAGATATCTGAATGGATATCCATCCATAGATTTTAAAAATCCTCCAGTAATTTTCAATTATCTTCTAATTCTATGTTTCCTGTATTATGCTCGATAATTTAAGCATTAAAAAATGTATTTGATCATCTCAAATCTTTACTAAATATTTCTCATATAAATTCAACTTATTGTCAATAATCCTGAAAAATTTGTTCATAAGTTTAATCTAATCCCACATATTCACTCCAAAGTCATTTGTTACTGATGAGTTTTTTGATTAAATCCTAAATGAAATTACGCCTTTACATGGAATTGAATTATGAACATTTCCATGAGTGGATGTAAGAGCATTACACTAACTGCTATGTCTCAAGAAGCTTGTGGCCGGAACCCAACAAACGAAGGACGAAAAGAATCCTGGGATTGAATAAAAATCATCTGAGGTTACTAATTGGCATAATCACCGGGCATGCTAACATAGGTAAGCATGTTAGGAGGTTGGGCCTAAATGAATCGGATAGATGTAGATTATGTAAAGTAGAGTTGGAAGATATCTTCCACTTTCTGTGTGAGTGTCCTGCTCTCAGAACACTGAGATGCAATTACTTCGGGAATTATTGGTTCTCAGACCTTAAAGAGCTGGGTAAAATAGACCCGATGGCCATACTGGGATTTGTTAAAGACATGGGCTGGTTGGAATATAAACCCACTTTATAATTGCTCTACGGAATACATTCAGGGAGGGAAGCAATGGGCCCACGCGGATGGCCTAGGTGTTATAGATCTAAAAAGATCCCCTCTGGTTAAAAAAAAAAAAAAAAAAGAGCATTTCACTTGATGATAAAAATCACACCGCATATCCTGTACTAAAATCTTACATTACTAAAGAGCGACAATCTAAAAAATATTTCCTAGAATGCTCATCTATTCAATTCTAAAGCACACCAATTATGAAAAGACACCAGGCTTTAGGCATCCAATCTTTCAAGTGCAGAAAAAAAACGACGCGAAAAGCTAACTCTGCAAAACCTTTTCAGTTTCAACTATTGTGGTTCTCATAAAATACCTAATATCGCACTTTAAACAGTGGTGTTCCAGAATCCTAGTGTTAATTTCCAAGTTTTTAGGTTTTACTAGTGTATGTTTTTAGTATTATCTAAAAACAAAAACAGAAATGAGATGCAAAGTTTTAGATTTCTTAGACTCTAAACTGGTATTGTGAGCTCCAATGCATTTTGTGCAATGAATGAATAAATCACCACTGATATTATTTTTGAGATTTTCGTTTAAAATTTTTATCTAATTTAATTTACTAACTTTTAAACAATTACTTAGATGTACTGACAATATTAGCCAGAATATATTATTTTCTTTTAACCCGTATTGACTAATTACTGCTATAACTATTATAAATTTAATTTTTAGATTGGTTTGGAATATTTTCTTGCCTTTGTTGGACGTTTGTCCCGAATTCTTGAATTTACAAGGATTTATTATTTCCATAAAAACTACCAATGTTCGCAATACTTCTTTTCTGATGCTTAGATACCTGCGTTGTTCCAATGATATCTCTTTCTTAAATCGATTTCTTTCACATGAGATTTAAGATTAAGTCTTCAATACTGAGCAAATTAATTCGAAATAAGGATTTTTATCAAACATATCAAATAACAAATTTGACATAAACTATTAGCCTATTCAAAGAAAAGTAATAAAAATTAATATGAAGATTTTAGGAAAGAAGTAAGCCTGGGAGCGAATGTGCTAATGCCTAATCAAATTCATCAAGCCTCACTTCATACACGTACTTAAAAATTAATAAAAGGTAATTTGAAAATTTCTATTGCAATAGGGTTTTGTGCAATAAACCAAGCTAAACCATTTTCATGTATAAAAAAGAGTATGACACAAAATACCTAAAATTACCACCAGTAATCGAATCAAAAAAAAAAAATCCTTACCACATGTCTAAATTTCTATCTTCTATTTTAGAGCACAGAATTTCATGATTAAATGAATCTAACACCTAACCCATTAGAAAAATTCGGTAAAATGAATGCTATAGCATTCAAATTCTTAGGAGAGCTGTTATTTGTTTTATTTTATACAACTAAGTTCTTGTAATCAACACATTCTTGTAATTATTACTAATTTCAAAATACTGACATGCTATAGCATTCATAGCATAAATAGCTATTGCATTCAACTGTTCTTACAAAATATATTTAATCAGACTTCAGAGATCTCAGCGAATTTTAAACAAATTATTAGGCCTACCGAAAAATTCTGTCGATTTTTAATTTACAAGGAGATATTTCATTTACAATCATTTTTTTTAAAATATTTATTGAACGCTACAGTTCTCATCGCTACAAATGATTTCTTTCCAACGTGATAGTACTTTGTAAATACAATTTTGATCGAACGACTCATCTTTGGAGGTAAAAAGGCCAAGCAGTGTTTTGCTAACATCTGCATTACTATTGGATATCTTTTCCTTTAAAAAATTTTGCATGGGGAGAATAGATACTAATCGGATGGTATTAGATCAATAGAGTATGGTAAATTTAGCAGAATCTCCCATTCTAGGTCTACAATTTTCTCTCGAGTTGCTGAAGCTGCTTCTGAACTGCCATTGTCATGATGTAATATAGTTTGCTCTCGATCTTGATTTCTTTTGCTTCAGTGTTTTCTTTGTTGGGTTTTCAGAAATTCATAGAGTATTGATCCTTTACTCATTACCATATATGTAATTTTCGAGATTTATGCTCGGTTTACAGGGAAAAGTTTCCACAGTATACTCTTATTTTACACTGTTCTTCAACGTAATTCACTTTGTGTCATCAGTGAACATCTGGTCTAAGACAGGTTCGTTTTTTTTCCGATCAAGCAGAATCATAGAAGAACTGCTCGGTTATGTACATTTTTTTCACTTACCTTATGGTAAGGTATCTTCTCCATTACCAATATTTTATACACAAATCCATAATTCCAAATATGATCCAAAATAGTTTTTTGTGTTGAGTTAAGCTTTTCCCTAATTTACGATATTGTAAAAAAAAAAAAACATCTTTCTGTATAATGGTCCTAACGTAGCATTTCTACCTAGTTGGAATGTCGAATAGACATGTTTAATCGATCTGGATCTAATCTTACTTTATACTAAAAGGATAAAGATATTGCTGTAGTAAATTTAGAAGTGCAGATATGTAGAAACACAATCGTAAAAACAAGTACTTACATTATCGCACAGAGCTTTTCGATAGACCTAATAATTGTCTATTTTTGAAGATCACAGAAATTTGTACGAGGGTAATTCAAATATAAACGATAATTTTGCCCATGTACTCAGCAAGTACTTCTGAGCTGGATGGTAGAGTGAGGGATTGAAGGTCAGTGTGCTAGGAATGGAAAGCAAGCTTGGTGAGACGCGCCGGTTTATTCTGTTCACAGTAGGTTCATGCGCGTTATTATAAAGTTTTTAGCCTACGAAGATGTTAAACCATCGAAGATTTTAGCTCGTTTGAAGGTACAGTTTGGGGACGATACACTGTCCCAGAACCGAGTATTCACTTGGGCCAAAGAATTTAAGGGCAGGCGAGATAGTGTAGAAAACGAAAATCATGATCGCCTCCCAAGATAAAGCCTCACAGATGTCAATATCTATGCCGTTCAAGATCTTATCGAAGGTGATCGCCAGTTCACTGTTGAGGAAATAGGGTCAGAGGTGGGGATCAGTATTGGAAGAATTCATACGATTATCAGCGAATGTCTTGGTTTTCGAAAAATTAATGCTCGATAGGTTCCGAGGTTGTTAAAATTAAAAACAGGTCAGGTCGGAGATCAGTGAGCCGGAAAATTCTCGCGACGGTGTTTTTTTTGACTACAGAGGAGTTTTACTCATCGATTTTCTTCATGATCGGCGTACAGTGAATGTGGCTTACTATTGCCAGTTGTTACAGTCAACAAAAACCTTATACCGAAGCAAGAGACAAATATGGCCATTCGAGATGTCATCCTACTCCATGGCAATATTAGGCCTCATAGCNCGATTTTGACAGAACATGCACTGGGAAACCCTCGATAACCCTCTCTACAGTCCAGATTTGTCACGCTGTGATTATTTTCTATTCGTGCCTATAAAAGAATCGCTCGGAGGGGAAAGATTTGAAAACAATGAATATGTCGAGAAGCGCATGGGCAATTGGTTGATGATGCACTCCCAAAATTTTTTTCAACAAGGAATGTGCAAACTTCCAAATCGTACGCACAAGTGTGTAGATCTTCAAGGAGACTGTATAGAAAAAAGCTCAAGGTTTTAGTTGTTAATATTATTACTTAATAAGTGTATACAAATTTTAGTCACCCTCGTACTTTCTGCGAATGTGTTAACTTAAATTAACTTCTTCTGTTTTATAAGAAATTCCCTAAAAAAAAAATTACTTTTTGTACTAAAAAGGACTAAAGAACTGCAAAAAAAAAAAAATTGCAATAATGATGCATGTGTGCGTAAGAAATTTTAAAGCATATCCTCAGCGATAAAAATCAGAACTTAAAAACGTCTAAGTGCTTTTTGTTGCATAAAACCATTTTACATTTTGTCAGATCCTTGAGAGGGCATTTTTTTTACCATTCTTTGTATTGCACAGAAATTCAACTTTTCAACGAAGATTGTGGATTCAACCTATCCAACCCACACGAAATCTTTCATAGCTTCTTTTGTTAGTCTGCACGATTTCTTAATCGACGAAAAATATGAAATACCACTCCCTTATTACCCTTAATTCTGTAATTTTCATAAAAAAAGGAGTTTTCCTTTATTACTGTAACGGTTGAAGGTAATTTTTGTAGCAATTCATTCATCATGAAGGCGAAGAGTATTCCCAAGTACTTTAATCAACCTATCGACAAAAAGTCATTACAATTCAACCATTCGATCTTCTATGATATCTGATCATCGTCATCCAGTAGAGCCCATTAACTTCGAGCAAAAACGATCGTAACAAGTTAATCTGGATTTATGCATCTTCCTGGTAACATAAATGTAAGCTGGCATTTTTAAAATGTTTGTGTTAATTAGCAATAGACGTTCTAAGATAGGTAAATGAGTACTTTATGAAGATCACCTGATCTCATCTCTTCTCTTCGACTATCTCAGATCGTCTTGTATAGAAGTTCAACTGATTTAAATGCTTGTATAGCCTTAGCACTGGAATGGCAATATTTTGAAAAGCTGACAATTCTTTGAAACACTTAGAAAAGTTTAAAAGGAGACAATTGAGTTTATAGTCATACGAAAAATTAGATTTACTAAGATGAGTTTTATAATCCTTAAAATGAAATGAATATCCTTCAAAAGGATTAATTTAGAGTTTAAAAAAAAGTTGCGCTTACCATATTGATTCCGTTTGTCTGAAATATAAAACAAAAATCCAAATTAGAAATATGAAATTCAAAATTAAAACTCAATAAAGTAAAAAAAGTTTGTTTACTGTGTTCACGTGTTAAATGAAGAATGACCTGATCGTAAAAGTACTAAGCATTTTGCTCATAGTATAATCAAAGAATTTAAATGGTTGATGACTTCTGGTAAAACATCAATCAAATACTTTCTATCTACTACATGGACTGAAAAGTTTTTGGACTGACCAAGAGATCATGCAATAAACAAAAAATCTTTATCCTGGCTTAGAGCGTACTAACTTAGCGAGAATATTGTCAAAATTTCATGACATTTAATTCAATCTTGCTCAAGTCATTGATCTCAAAGTGACACTACCACTGCTATTTTCGTTTACAATGAAAAAAGGCGAATTTCATGTTTGTTTCCTGATGAGAAAAAACACCTTTGATGCAAAATAATGGTCTGAGAAGCGTTACGATAAATCTGCCTCAACATATACAACATTCCAGTACTGAGTTTGCTAAATTTCGTTGTAACCGTTCCAGCACAAATGACCTATCCCATTCAAGAAGGCGACAAGAAGCAATAATACCAAAAAAAACATCGTGAAAATTCGTGAAATTGTGTTGGGTGGCCGTAAAATGAAATTTGATTAAATTAGTTAGCATCATTGACATCTCAAAAAAATCGTATAGGTTGTTTTTTAAAAAGATAGACGTGTTCAACTTTCAAAGTACAATCTGACCCTTATAAAATGCAATAAGAACGAATTTGTGACAATGGATGAAACATGAATACATCATTACACACGTGAGTCCAATCGGCAATCCGCTAAATGGTTATTTCCCGATGAAAATCATCCAAAGCATCCGAAAACAAAACAGTCGGCCGGCAAGGTCTTAGCCAGTATTTTTTGGGATTCACATGGAATTATTTTCATCGAATACCTTGAGCATGGTAGTAAAACAATCTGTGCGTTATTGGATTGATTGGAAGTCAAGAAAAAAAGTCTTATTTCGCGAAGAAAAAATTTCTCTTTCACCAAGGCAACGGTCCGGCTTATTCAGCTTGTGATGAGACCGATAAATTAAAGGAATTTTTCTATGAACTAGTCCCCTATCCACCGTATTCGCCAGATTTAGCCCCCAGCGACTATTTCTTTCTTTCCCAAACTCAAAAAGTGGCTCACTGGAAAAAGATTATACTCAATTGAGGAGGTCAAGATGGAAACAAACGCCTATTTTGGAGGCCTCAAAGCTTCAAACTATTGAATCGATATCGAAATGTTAGAGGGCTGTTAAAACAAATGCACTACTCTAGATGGACGCTATGTCGAAGAATGAAGCCATATTTTAATTCAAAAAAAAAACCTTCTTTCATTGTTAGGCCAAAAGATTTTTTAGTCCATATAATAGAAATCGTCCTTAAATGTGAATAAATGAAGAAAACTAACACAAAAACCAAACCATTGGACAAATACATAAAACTTTTCGGTTTCAAAGAAAAACAATCATTTATTTCACCAAAATTATTTCTTGTCATTCAAACTACATCCCTTTTCTATAGTTCAAAATATAATTGTTTTTCGGAATCGCGGCAATTAGCCTTAATACTTCTTCTTGGACTTCAGTAATACATTGAGGAAAATATTTCCTTCATACTCAGTTTCGGAAATAGGAAATAATCACAAGGATATAAATCAAGCGAATTCAGAGGCTTTTGAAGTCAACAGCAAGCACGTATGTTACCATGCAGTAAAGACAAATTCCCAATATTCGATATTCGTCAAATTTTTTCCATCTCAGAGAGTCTGAAAACTCGACTTAAGTTGTTGCAATTTAATCCTTTTTTTGAGGATGGTACTTAAAACACGAAATCTCATTACTCATTAAAATTAATTCCAAGTATGTGTAGTTCCGTCTGATTGCTTTAATATGATCCTTGCAAAGTTTAACTCAAGTAATTTATTTCTTGGTCTTCAACGTGTCTTTATGAGAAAATTATAAAAGGTGTTGTTACTTTATCCCCTACAGCTTATCAATTCTTTCTTCAATTCTAATAGAATTGGTCTAGTTTTGTAGAAAAGATGTATGAGTTTATTAAAACGTTAGTTAGTTTAAATTCAAAAAGCTTAGTTTTTCTTGATTTTTTGGGACATACCGTGCATATTCGACAGTAGACAAAAAATGGCTCACCTACAAACAACATTTCAGTTCTTAGATTTAAAATTCTTTCTGACGAAATGCTTGTTGATTCAAACAAACCCATTGATTACAAAAGTGCTTTAAAGTTAGAAAAATTCTTGTTTATTATCAAATTAAAGTACAAATATAAAAAAAAGGGTATAAAAATTCCAGAGCCCAAGAAATAATCAACCCATTTAATCATGACAACTCTTAACAAATTTACAAGCAAATTACAATATGGAAGATGGACACTTGACACTAATTCGAGAGTAAGGAAAAATATCAATTCTCTTAGCTTACAAATGATATGAAAATAGATTTCAATGTAATACTGGTCTAAGCAGAAATAAAAACTATTTAGAAATCTACAGAAAATGTGAAGGTTTTGCTTCCTTAACATTGGGTGATCATAGAATTGTGAATAGTAACTCGCAGGTTTAAGAGAAATTAGAATAAACTTTCCTGTACACCTTTGAACGACTTGTAATACTCTGGAACGCTCTCATAAAAGACTTGTATTTAATTAATATTAGCATTCAAAGTAACATTTTAATTATAGGATGAAATAATTAAAAATTAGCCCAGTGGATATGAAAGAATTTTTCCCTAAGATGCTGTAGCCGGATTTTGAGAAGACAGAAAAATGTTGGTTAGCGAATTAAATTAAAGATATGAAGAGGAATTGGAAAAAAATCAGAAGATGACAAACTATTTCACATAAGTTCTTCTTAAAAATGACTTCCAATATAATAATGCAATACCAATCAGGGATACTGTCATTAATGAACCTATAAATTTAACTACAGGTAAGAAAATAATGGGCAATACAACTCGGTTATTGCTTATAACCCCGACATTATTAAGACTCAGATTATCCAACCAAATAAGAAATTTTAAATTTACTTTAGAAAAGGCGGATCAAAATTAAATTATCCCATTCGATGCCAAGCCTAAATTGTATGAGGTTATTCCCATTGCCATTTCTGTTTTAAGTGTAATTGTTGATCTAAGTTTTATTATTTCAAAATAAATACACATATTTTGTGTATCGTGGTTAACAATGGGAATGCAACAGGACTCGATATCCTTTTTCTTATTTGCCCAAATTAAGAACTCCAGGCGAACTCATTGATATATTCCTTTCTGACGAAATTGTTGATATGATGGTTCAAGTAACTAATCAAAATGCTGCAGACCTAATAGGCAAAACAAGGATACTACGAAATTCATCCAGGTTTTTACATTGAAAAGACACTAATCGTGGAGAAATGCGAACATTCTAGGCATTGATTCTTAACATGGGATCTATAAATTTTCCTACTATCGAACATTATTGGA
>JXPE01013432.1:26048-37192 GCA_001015215.1 Holcocephala fusca
TTCAAACCGAAAAGAATTTGTAGATTTAGTTATTTTAGATCGAAAGCAAGATGACAAGTTTTTATAATTTGCATTAACTTGTTCTCCGGCAATCATTGCAAAAAGTTTGTTTTTTTCACAATACCCAATTTTAAAACATACTTGTATGCCTAATTTGTTAAATAGCTTTAAGAACTTCACTAAAACCCATGTTTATCCTCGTACTTTTTTTCTAAGTCCTTTAAAAGCTTGAAGAATATCTCTACACAGTTAGTGCGAGTAAAAAAAAAAAGGATGCGAAACTAGAAGGAGTACTGAANAGAACTTCACTAAAACCCATGTTTATCCTCGTACTTTTTTTCTAAGTCCTTTAAAAGCTTGAAGAATATCTCTACACAGTTAGTGCGAGTAAAAAAAAAAGGATGCGAAACTAGAAGGAGTACTGAATGAGTGAGAAGTGTAAACTAATCTAAAATTTTAAAGGCAGGCTGAAACATATTGCATACATCTAGTAAGATTTTTAGTATCAATTTGATTGAGAACCGATAATTTTTATTCCCCAGAGAGCTTAAATTTTATCTAGGTGTCTTTTCTTATATCATTTTCATGATTGATAGAAATTCTTTAAGGANACTGAATGAGTGAGAGGTGTAAACTAATCTAAAATTTTAAAGGCAGGCTGAAACATATTGCATACATCTAGTAAGATTTTTAGTATCAATTTGATTGAGAACCGATAATTTTTATTCCCCAGAGAGCTTAAATTTTATCTAGGTGTCTTTTCTTATATCATTTTCATGATTGATAGAAATTCTTTAAGGACACTACTGGTCATTGCAGCAAATTACTAGTCCCCTGGAAGAATATTTTGGTAAATAAGAAAGAATGACGCAGAGTGAACATTTTGGATAAACCTTAAGTGAAGAATAGAAAAGCTAGGTAAATTTTCGATTTAACTCAATTGGAACACAAAATGAATTTAATGGAAATCTTTCTCACCTGTAAGAACTACACCAATTAACTAAAAAAAAAGTGTTACTTATTTTAAATCTGCCCAATTAAGAAGGCAGGAATGAAACTTTTTTGAAGTTTATAGAATGACACATGTGACAAAAACAAAAGGCGATTTCAAGGATTTCTTGTCATTTATTTTTATTGCTTGCAATTTTTTATAGGCCATTGGTTTTTTATATCCAAATAATTTATTGAATTTCTTTCTTCATTACTGTTAGAGACTTGTGCTATTTTATATGCAAGAAGTAAGAGGTAAAAGGTTATAAAATTTTCCTTCGTGTCCGAAAGGTTCACAAGTTTTGCATAGTAAAAATAATGCGTTCAGTGGCAGATGTACCTAAAATTTAACCTCCAATTGAACGAGCTTTGAATTGCAATAGGAAAAGAGACGATCTGCAAAAGATCAACGTACAAAATAAAAATGAAATGCCAGCAAAAAGATTTTAAAAAAAATCGAACTATAGGGAAAAAAAATTGCGACTCATTCATGATGGCTCCAAATAGCCTGCCCATAGACGCAAACCTTACTTATATATCAGGGCGTTCGGACATTCCACACTAAAAACAGGTAGTCGCAACTCTTAAACTAATTTTTGACCAGCAAAGAGTTATTTTAATAAACCGTGGAACGTGACATGAATCTATACGACGATTTATCTTACAAATATCGGCTTTGGTTCTTGTTTTTCTTTTGTTTCTTGATTTCTTGGTTACTTAGGCAAGTTAATGGCTTTTTTCGAATTTCAAACTTCTTTTCTTCTTTGACAATAGCAGATAGAATTGAAGTTACTTAAATTTCATAGATATTGAATAGATCTATTCAAATAACATCCGGGTAGTAAAGTTATGGCCACTCCTTGGCAATAGCGATCTAATACCTTTTGGTGTGATTAATATCCTTTTTACCGACAAATACTTGGCACAATATTAAAATTTCCTTGAGGACATATTAATCTAAACGTACATGGTATATTCAACTCTCTTGTTCATTCACTCTGCCTTATCCAAACTAAAGGAAAAGATTCAATTGAAAGTCCTAAAATTAACTCCTCTTTAAAGCGACAGACAAGGGGCTCTCTAAGGTCTGGTATTTCTGTTTGTCGAATTGTTGGTTTGAATGCCGCAAGCAACAAAATGAAACGAAAATGAAAGAATGATTAAATACCAATCGCGTAGCACTAAATTAAAACATAACTTTATCGAGTACTTGCCAACGTCCTCGTGATTTTGTTAGTCCAACTATTCCTGGGTTACAGAACAAGAACAAGTTCAGATCCCACAACTTGCCCATTGAATGAACTTAGTCAACCGGAGTTCCAACGACAAGTCGATTTCAATTCTGCCGAAAGGAATAATCTTAAACCACATACCTGTAATTATAATTGAAATAAATTGATTTATTTATTTGTAAATGGAAGATAAACATCTGTGCATGCGTTTGCGATCATAAAATCTTCACTTACGTTTTGCGTATTGGTCCTTGAAATGCATGCAATACGCCAATGTTTCAGTGCTTTAATAACGTTGTTCTTATTTTGTAATTCTAATTGTTCAATGCTTAAGTAATTTTATTTCAAACTTTAAGTTTAGGACTCTTTCAAAATTGGGTAATTTATGTAAGCTCTTTTCATGCTTAAGAGATTGATGCAAGTCTATCAAATTTATAAAAAAACAACAGAAAAATATGGTTTTGTTTTTTGTTTTTTTGTAAAATGAAAACTTTAGTCAAACGTAATATTGTAGAAACCTCAATCCAAAACGAGAGTATGTTAGTATTTTATCATAAATAAAATTTCTTTTGAATTAGAGAAGCTTTAAAATATATTAAAATAAAATGCATATAAGCCATTGCATAAATAGTGCACAGTTTGGTAGTACTCTGAATTAAATGACTCAATAACAGCATAAGTTACCTTAGCTTCAGTTAGACGGCTTGAAGACTTCTTCTATTCATAGCGTACTATTCTTTTAAATAACACAATTATGAAGGTCCAAGTTTGAAATTTTTCTGGTCATATAGAAACAGCATCTCTCCACTTACTGGACAGCGATTTCAACTCCGACTCAAAGTCTCTAACTCATGTTTCGTAAATTTGGATTGATCTTTAATGTCGACTTTTTTGTCTTAACAAAGATGCAATCCTCACATAGATGAGTCAAGAGTCTAGTAATGCGGAAAACATTGTTTAAATACTTTTTTTTCTAAATTTTGGAATATTCACATTGATGGAATTTCTGTAGTTTCAGAAAGTCTTTCACATGTCACAAGAGGTACAATTCCAAGATGATCTGGAATAAGTTTCACACTTATTTCATTTGTTAATATTTTCATTCTTCCTGGTCTTGAATAATTGATTATGCTTACTATGATCCACACTTCAGCATCATAAACTTTACTGAAAGGACTCTGGATTTTTGACGTTTTAATGTTTCTAAAACTTCGTTATAAGGTTTTTCCGCACTTCTACCAATCTGTGCAGTATTTATGCAGTAGCTTAGAGATTAGTTTTAAAGGAGAAAAAGTAACATTGAATGTAGGTTGTGATAACTGTCAGCATTTTAAATTAGAGTGTCCATTTAAGAATCGCACAAGTATATTGTGATCTAATTGTCTCAATGGGATTTTATTAATTGAATGAAAGACCTTAGAACTTAAATGGTTCTACGAGTAGTAGCACTTTGTGAAAAATTCACAGAAGTTAAAATTTAATTCACTAATCTTCACATTAATTTGACTTAAATTGAAAGCATCAATTCAGTAGTTAAGAACACCGCAATTTTATCTTCTTTCGGAAATGAATCAAATATTAAGCCGTGATTCTATTGGAAACATCGGAGACAAAAACTCAACTTCTTTTTTTTTGGTGCTTTTAGAGTGAGAAACTTTATTTAGTGAAAAGATTAGATGTCTAAGTGAAGATCATTTTCTGAATAAATTGTAGAAGTTTTTATGAAACGACTAGTACACCTTAAATACCTTAAAATTATTCTATCGACTTGATGAAATCTAAAGATTAGTTTATTAAACTCTTTTTTTCTTTTTTGTGGATTTTGGAGTTTTTAGTTACTTCAGAATTGTGAGCTTTAGAGTTAATAATAAAAATTTGCGAGTATATTTTGGTCGGAGTTACAAAGCTGAAATATTTAAATCTTACTTAGAACTACTTGTTAAAAGTATGGGGACAGTACTATTTTTATTCTATTTTTTCNTTGTGGATTTTGGAGTTTTTAGTTACTTCAGAATTGTGAGCTTTAGAGTTAATAATAAAAATTTGCGAGTATATNCTTTGATTTTGGAGTTTTTAATTACTTCAGAATTGTGAGCCTTAGAGTTAATAATAAAAATTTGCGAGTATATTATGATCGGACTTACAAAGCTGAAATATTTATATCCTACATAGAACTTCTNATCGACTTGATGAAATCTAAAGATTAGTTTATTAAACTCTTTTTTTCTTTTTTGTGGATTTTGGAGTTTTTAGTTACTTCAGAATTGTGAGCTTTAGAGTTAATAATAAAAATTTGCGAGTATATTTTGGTCGGAGTTACAAAGCTGAAATATTTAAATCTTACTTAGAACTACTTGTTAAAAGTATGGGGACAGTACTATTTTTATTCTATTTTTTCGGAAGAACTTCTAATTTCACTGAAGCCTGTTATTTGAAAGGAATAGCTTTTACGTAGGTAAATGGTTAAAATAGAAAATTAGAGTGATTTAATTTATGTTTAACTTCTACTTCAAAAATATTGTCCTTAATTTTCAAAATAAGTTTACATCCATTCTTAACTGCAAATCTATTGTAAAACTTTCATTGATGTATTTGAATACTTTTCCAATATTTCTCATTCTTTACCTTTCCTAAGGTAAGAATAAACCACCTATGATGGAGATCCATTCTGCCATAGAAAGATGACTTTATATCCATTGAAAAATTTCCTTGTCGTAGTGGGTTGTTTTGAAGTCCTTACAGATATTCTACTACATTTTATTACGAAAGATTAGATTACAGCACTTTTTTAATCACTCAGAGCTACTTGAAAATTACTTTGAAATTTCTCAAGAAACCATTGATTTGACTAATAAGATTTTTTTAGTTTACCGTATTTACCGAAACAATCAGAATTTTGAAACCTTCAAGAGTTCAATCACTGGCGCTTTGATAAGAATTTCGAAAATAAACCGAATCCTCTATTGGACGTGATGAAATTAGACTCAATTAGAAAGCGATTCACGTCACCTTAAAACAACTTAAAGATACAATTAAGACGCAAAAGAAGAAATCTTTAAGTACAAAAAAGCGTTAAAATCAGCCGCTGTTACCTTTATAGCTTAACTGAAGCTAGTTGAAGTGGGGGGAATAAAAAGAGTTATAAAAGGAATTTTTGTTATTTTGTCGAAAATGCAAGACACTCTGTTTTGGGATTTTCTTTTCCTCGTATTCCTTTTGTGTCCAAAGAGTCTTTAAATGGCTTTTGTTTCGCGGATGTGCACCGTAACGGCAGACAATTGTCAACGTCAAGTGGAAGATACTTTAGGCCCGTAAATGTCTTTGGGGCCCGAAAGAAAAACAAAAAACCAGAAAATAAATAAAGTAAAAGAAATTTTTTAAAAGAGTTGGAAAAATGAAAAGCACACACCGCGACAGTCTCGGGAATTCGGTGCCGGTCTTTTGTTGAAGGACCACCAACTACGAGATTGTTACAAATGAAGACGATGAGAGAATCCAAGGTGTATACTGAAAAGATTTCGACTTATGGTTTCGTTTACACGGTGGATACAGGTGTACCCCGTTATTGCGCTTTTCTTAAAAGTTTTAAGATGAGTTACGGTGACTGCATACACACGAGCACACCTTACCATACCATACACGTTTATACTTTTGGCATCTTCCAAAAAATTCTTCTTGATCTCATCACAAAAAGGTTCGTTAAATAAAGAAGGCTGGAAGGCATCTTCATGCAAATTTACTAGCACGTTTAAACAACTGGTCGTTATTTTCACATGTAAAGTGGGTAACTTCCTTTCATTTCCTTTTGGCGTGTCCAAATTGACCAAAATTTAACGCCTTCAACGACTTTAATCAGCGGAAATTCGTCCAAATAATATGCGGTCATGGACACTTGCACGTGTTTCCTAAATGGCTATTGCCGAAAAGTATGTAAATTAAGTGTGGCCACTTGTCATGAAAGGACCTTTCGGATGGGTCATTTATGATGCAAATACCTGTCAATTCTCCACTCATACCTGTACAACAATGCAATTTTCTAATAAACCAACAGAGAATGACTTTATTCTTGGTTTCTTCAAGTATTTATGTAGGTGGTGTTTCATTGTGGTGATTACGCGGCGTCTCAAAATCCCAAAGTCAATTAAAAACCAACGACAATTATTTTCTTTTGACTTACACGTTTCGTACAGGCTTCAGTCAAGTTCAACTTTCATGATATACGAACCGGATTTTCTTTACCAGCCTTTTTGATTACAAATCCATCAGGTTATGCTATGCTTGAAGTGCGCAGCTATGAATTTCGACAACCTACAAAAAATTCGCACTCAAAACCTTTAAAACGATTGACTTTCCTGTCGTTGTTTAGTCAATGCAATGAAGAAAAATATATGAAACCATCGAGAGTAATGAAAGAGGGCAGAACCCAATGTAAAGCGGGTTGGACGAAGTTATAAAAGGATTTGACAAGCCTTCAAAGGTGTTTTATAGTAATTATAAGTTGCTAAGATTTTTATAAAACTTACGAGGCTCATAGTATCGTATCTCGAAAATGAATATTTGATGTTTTGTAGAGCTCTTACAAGCCTGATGATACCAGCAAGGTGATTATTGAAATTTTAGATATCAATGATATGGGTGACTCTGGAGATATCAACATATGCTTTAAATATTTATGGGCGGTGTCTACCAAAGAGATATGTCTATTAGCTGTGATTTTATACTTGGACAGCATACAATTTAAAATCGTTTAATTTTGTACTTCAGTTTTAATTATTTTTTTTTTAATTTAGTGATTTGAAATCATAATTTGCACTCCGAAGTCAAATAACATTTAAAAACTCAACTGGGTTTCTACCCACGGCTATTATGGTTTTGATTTATCCACATGTCTGCAAAAAAGATGATCGATGTAATGGATTAAGTTAATCTTATTGAAGACTTGCTTCTAGTGAGTGTTTTCATTTTAAGTTAATTCATTTTAGCAATTGATAATTGCAGTGATGATTTAAATAATTAAACTCACTCATAATAGAGCTTAGGATCATTTTATTTTATTAAATCTCATGATTTTACATCATCCGGGAATTATATTAGTTTTGTTACACTACTTTGTTATTTCGATTAGGGTCAAGAGGAGTCGTAATCTTAACACAGGTCTTAGGAAAATAGCCTTCTTTTTCTATTCTGCAAGGTGAGATCTAAATAGAGAGAATACTTACCTATTTGAAAACCTCTCCATTGAATCAATGAATAGTAGAATCATATCTCATATTGTACTAGGTTTTACTAGTTTTTATTTTATAGCGACTTTCTTTTTCGACTTTTGCTCAAATTAGCAATTCTAGTGTAGTTAATAGAAATCACATATTCTAGCTTATATTACGTTAGAGGGAAAGTTCTGTCGTATTTTAAAGAAAATATTTGAATTCATTTATGAAAATATGTGCTTAATGTTAATCAATTGTGCTTAATGTTAATTGTTACAACTTGTTACCATTTCTCAGGTACCGTGTGAATTCCTCATTTGTTGAAGTTCTCGTCCTTGGACTTAAAATAGNATTAGCTAATTTTGCAGAGATCTGAACAGGTAATAATCAGATGGTATAATATTAGGTGAATACGGTAGGTNTAAGGACTTCTCATCCTACCGCATTCATTTTTTGTTTTATTACCATTGCAGTATGCGGTCGAGCATTGCCGTGATGGAACACTATTCCTTTTCTGACCCTAATACTGACCTTTTTTCTTTGATAGCTGCATTCAATTTATCCAGATGATTGCAATACAGATCCGCGTTGATGGGTGGTCCCTGTTTCAGCAACTCGTAGTATACTGAACCTTTTCTGTCCCACCACCAACAAAGCTGTACTTTTCGTTGATGGATACTTGGTTTTGGAACTGTTGCTAATGATGTTCCTGGTTTGCAGTAAGATTTTTTCTATTAATATTCTCGTAAAGAATACACTTTTTATTTCCAGTAATCAGTTTGTCCAAAAACGGCCCCACATTGTGTTTAATCAAATGCTTTAGCACAAACCCAAGAGATTTAATGTTATATGATGAATGCCAAACACTTCTGCAATTTCTCGACTTATTAAATGTGTCTTATTTTCCAACATGGTTCGCAAAACATCTTTCGACAAAATACAATAGAACTTTCCCTCCAACCCAATATATTGATTAACCCATTCGAGATAGATTTGTTACCGTATATTTCCAGGCCAAAAAGATAGGTTGGACATCGTGTGTATGAAATGATATTCAATTACAATTACCAGTCAATATGGAAATATTAGCCATTGAGATTNTTATTTTCCAACATGGTTTGCAAAACATCTTTCGACAAAATACAATAGAGCTTTCCCTCCAACCCAATATATTTCTGGTGATATTCTAAATTTCTTAAACCATTCAAAAAATGTAATTTTTGAAACTCTAATCGGTGATAGTTTTTTCTTTTCACAAAAACTTCTTTCTAATAAGCCATTTCATTTCTAACAAGCCAAGGCTTTGCAAGGCTGAAGGAGCAATTTGTATTCTAATTTAGCCGACTTCGACTAATTTAGCCGTGGCGGTTAAAGACGAGTCCTTACTTCTTACTTCCTTAAGTGTGTTGTTATATGGCCAACACAAAATTAAATCAGCTAAATTTACTCTTCTATTTATTGAGTTATCGATAAGCTTTTCACTTTTAATCTTAATTTATTTATTGTAAGCTCTCAAACTCTTACAAAAGGACTCTTTTCAACTAAATAAGATGGCATAGTATCTGACAAGTCATTATCTAAAATTTTTTGACAATTAATTTTTTAATAAGATAATTAGACTGATTGCATTTATTTGTATTGTAGGAACTTTTTGGATAGACTATTACGAACTGAAAAGATTAGTAAAAAAATTAAAGGAGACTAAATCAATTAGTGATTTTAAACGCTTTGAATGTTTTTCAACAAGTCGTTTAACACAAAATATCGAAACAGTTCATGACAGTATTAGTGAAAATTCAGGAACATCAATTCGGCACCGTGGGCAAAAATTGATCATTTCGAGAAACTCTGAATAGCATATCTTCACGGGAGATTCACATCTTCATTCTTACAAAGTTCAATTGATTCCAGAACTGAAACCTACTGATCACGCATAGTGAATAGAATTCATTGAATGAATTATGGANTGGGCAAAAATTGATCATTTCGAGAAACTCTGAATAGCATATCTTCACGGGAGATTCACATCTTCATTCTTACAAAGTTCAATTGATTCCAGAACTGAAACCTACTGATCACGCATAGTGAATAGAATTCATTGAATGAATTATGGAACAATAACACAAGTAGATGCTGATTTTTCGAAAAATATCATTTTCAGCAATGGGGCTCGCTTTCATATTGGTGATTTGATTAATCGGCAAAATTGTCGCTTTTGGGGCTTAGAGAATCCCCTTTGGTTGTTGAGAAACCAATGCATCCAGAACTTGTGATTGTTTGATGGCCAGGAAATAATTCAATTACTGGATAAATCATTTCTCATTTTGGTGATTAGAACTAATCGCTATTTAACTCCACTGGACATTTTTCTGTAGAGTTTTTTGAAGTCTGAGGTATATTCTAACAAGCCCATGACCATCTACGCCATAAAGGGCGAAATTGACTGCTGTATCAACGAAAGTCATTCGCACATAAGCAAAATGGTCATAGAAAATTTCAACGAGAGATTATGTGTATGTTAGGAAAGACTTACCATATTTTATTCCGTACATAATCTTAAACTGATAACTTTTTGAATAAATAACAACTTCACAATTTTTAATTATCAGCCTTGCGTGATTTTTAAAACATCTAATATTGTGCTATACTCGTACAAAGTGAGTCAACACAATTGTTAGTCCATTTATGGCATACATCTTTCGCTGATGTGGTTGTGTTCAAACTACTAGCGAAAACATGTTGTCTTTTCAATTATAACCAATACTATTTCTGTAATAATTTTCAATTATTGATCCTTTTAATAAGGACCTTTTATAGGTCCTGTAACTATCTTCAAGTATTAAAATAAGATTTGCCTGACTTAATTATTTAAACACATCGGTAAAGAATGGTACAATTTTTAAAGGACACTTAATAACCATAAAAAGCTATGATTTATTTGTACTTCGATTTTTCCTTGATTGTTCAAAAATACTTCAACAAAATATATTCTTCAATCTAGGTGGAAAATTGCTGTATTTACTGAGGTTTTTTCAGAAAGGTAAAATTTCCTAAATGCTGACAATGTCATCCTTGTTTTTAGTTACCATGTTTTTCTCTGGAGAGGATCCTCTCAGGTCTTTAACACTTAGGCCATCCGTTCGGGCCCATTGTGTCCTTTCTTTTAATGTCCTATGCGGAAATCGCATTCACGACCTTCTGTGCGGATAGTCTAATGGTTACACCACTGAGCTACCAGGCCGGACTTTTAGTTACTATACCTACTTAACTTATCGTTTTTTTTAATAATATTTTGAAAATTTTTAATAGAAGTTGAAAAGTATTGCAAAATTGTGATCTTTCATTTATTTTGCATAAAGTCTGTGCGTGTAACAAACTAACTAACCTTAGAAAACCTGGTTTTTAGTAACTAAAAGCACTTTTTAACAAAACTCTTTTGTTGAGCTGACTAGAAAAAGGATGACATTGCAAGTGTTATCCGTGTGAGTAGAATTACTCACTTATAAGTGCTTCAAACCCCTGTTTACTAATTTTGAAACCTAAACTTTTATTTCATTAAAAAAGGAAAAAATTAAAAATTAATATAACAAAAAAGTTTTTACCTTTTAGAAAGCATTTTTAGATTTTTAACACCCTGAATTCTCCCTTCGGANTAAAAGTTTTTACCTTTTAAAAAGCATTTTCAGATTTTTAACACCCTGAATTCTCCCTTCGG
>JXPE01013501.1:11714-25332 GCA_001015215.1 Holcocephala fusca
TGTGACATTACTCGACATCATTGCCAAGCTAAAATCAAAAGAATACGCATTTATTTTTATTTTTCTCCTTTTTTGTGTATATTTTGATTTTATTTTAAAAAATATATATAACACTTACATCAAAAAATTTTTTGTTTTTATTTAAATAAAACAAAATAACATTTTTAATTTTCCATGGCAATTTTTCTTTTTTGCTTCAAAAATCAAATCGAAACATTTCGATATTTTTATTCTTACATTTTATCCTAACTTTAAGTTTTGTTTTTTATGTAAATACGTAAAAATATAATTAAAATCTTCTCCAATAGTAATGTTTTTATTTACTTTTGATCGACTATTTAAAATTCTAAGTTATTTGTAACATTTTGGATTTTTGGATTTTTGGATTTTTGTATAAACAAAATTGAGAGCATCCCTACTTAGAACAACCAACCAAACCAAACCAAACTAAAATCTACTGTCACAAAAAGTATTGATTGTTTTTTTCCACCAGAAAGGATTTTTCGTGCGGAAAAAGTGTACTTATTACAAATTATATGAATAAATAAATAACTAAAGGTGCTATAAAACGTACGTATAGAGTTTATAATTTTATTATTTGCAATTGCAACGCAGAATAAGAAGTGTAAATTGAATTTTTTATTATTTAAATTCAACTCTGATTGAACTCTCTTTTGCAGATGACTAACATTGAAGAACAGCACGAAATTGTTAAAAAAAGTTTAGTGAAATTCGTTAGTGGTCATATTCCTCATGCCGATTTTAGTTTTATTGACGATATTGTTTTATCCTACATAATCTCAATATTAGAAGAGGCTTCACAAGATCCCTGCTTCGATGTTGAAGGTTTCATTGAAATGATGAGCGCATATTTTCCAGATTTTTCTCGTATTGATTCTGGGATTGTATGCAATTGGATATTTGCATTGGAAAGTGAATTATCTAAACATGGTAAAAAAGATACTCAGAGCACTCCAAGTATTTCATTAAAGTAAGTAATCCAAGATAGAACTAGCCTAATCATTTACTTCTGGTTCATGAATCTTCTTAATCTTATGAGACAATTTTAGTTCTCTTAGCTTATCGGATATTATACCAGAGGCAAAGCTTTGTGTACGAACTAAAACTCTAACTGAAAATCCAGAAGACACATCCCGTCAGACACATATCAAAAGAGTTAAGCATTTATCGGAGAATAGCGATGGTGGATCAACGGATAGTTCTAATTGTGATTATTTTTCAGAAGAGTGTGATGCTCTTCAAGAAATGTTTCCTGATAGTTCTTATTTAGAGGTAAATGAAATTATCCTGGAAATATTAAATTTAGAACTTTAATTAATTGTTTTTTTTTTGTTCATAAATAAATTTCAGGTGAAGCATTGTATTGCAATTGCTAAAGGCGATATAGATAGCGCGACTCAAATTTTAATACATCGACAAGAGACTGGACAGAGTCTTTCGTCTAATGCATGTAATAATGTCCAGTCTTCTAAGAATGTAACAATTGATGATACCGAATTAAAAAATCGCATAATTGCTAGGTAAGTTTTTTGTTTTGTATCAAAAAAGAATGCTTGGAAATAGAAAATTTGCATGCATACATTCATCGATTACACATTTTTTAATATTACAAAAGAAAATATTTTCTAACTTAAATTCTTTAAATGAAAATGTTATTTCTCGATTTCGTTACATTTCTCAAGTCAAATGCTATAAAATATACAAAAATATTAATTGCTCGTTATTTCTGAAACAACAAATAAAATTTACAATATTTTTTTCTTTTTATTTGTCTCCTTTTTTTCTTTAAAATAAATCATAAAGCAAGGAGTTAAAGCTTGTATTTTTTTTATTCATTTCTTAACTTTAATAAATAAAATCATTTTAATTTTAATGAAAATAGCACAAAAGGTAACTATTTAAAAATTAAACCTCTTTTTATATTTCTATAAAAATATTTAAAAAAGATTAAGTCTACTAGTAAAACCAAATTTTTTTACATTGCTCTATTGATAAAAAAATCGTCATATTTTCTTGTGATAAGAGATATATTATCTGTATATTATTTTATTTTCTTCATGTTGAATACTTTGTACTTGCTCAGGGCCTTGCATTGGCTAAATTTATAATACGTTTCTATTCAAAAATCTGTTTTGTATAGAACGATACATGAACGATATTAAAATCATCTGTGCTCATAAGTTTACAAAAGAAAAAATAAATAAAAAAATTACATAGCTACGTGTGAGATTAATCTCAGATTTAATCCAAAGATATAAAACAATCCTTGTATTTAATTAAAACCACAAGAAAAATTGAATTTTTATATTTACGTTCATCTTTTCTGGAAGCTATTTAATTTTCGTAAAATCACAAATGAAAATGTTGACAAAATTATTTATGTAGACTACCTAACTCTTTACATTTATCTTTATTCATTTATTAACGTAGCAAAATTTATTAAACGAAATTTTTTCCACAAATTCATTTGCTAAAATCCTTGTAATTTCTTCCTTAATTTGTTTAGATATTAAAAAATGAATTATTTATACTTTGTGAAAAATTACTAGTAAATTTGCGAGTAAGATATTAAAATAGCTTTTAAAGTACTTCTTAGGTTTTCAAAATTTCTCCATTAATGATTTCAAAATTTAACTATCATCTTAAATTGCTTAGGGCTTAAGGATTTAATGGAATGCGAATCAGAATTCTTGTTCAAATTTGATTTTTGTTTTTAATCGGACGAAGCTATTAAGAGAACCACCTTGTCCATTTGTTATTTAAATAAATAAATAAAGAGTTACTTTTTTAATTGTAACCTTATATGAATTTCCACTGTGGCTCAAACTTTTCCCAAAGTCACAGAAATGTTCAAGAATCAGAAATATATCTGTTGGATATGTACTTATAAACTTGTATCAATATTTAAGTCAATTTTAATGTTTTTCACTCGTAACTGATACTTAAATTAAAAATGCGACAATAATTTCTCTCTAATAAAAATAACGTTAACTCAATTAATTTAAGCAGCAATAATGGAAATCTTCTAATAAGTTGGATTTGTTTAAAGAAGAAAAGAACATTCCATACTAAATTTATTACTCATTTAACATCGTAGATGATGGAAGATTATGCTTATAAATTTATACAAAAATTTGTGTAAGAACCATATGCAAAATGGTGACTCTATTTTATTTAGATTTGTTATTTAAAATGCGGATGAACCGAATAAAAAACATTTCTAATATCGAGGTCCAAAGCGCCCATTATATGCTTCCACAATATGCCAGAAAAATACTATCAACGCCTTCGATCCGAAGGTTTTCATTTAACTTGTGTCAGATTCGAAGGCATGTATTGTAAAAGAACTGAGCAAGACTAGAGCAGATGCTTAACGTTTTTCACATTTTAATAAAATTATCAGCTATCGTCACATATTAAGCTACGGCTAAAGCTAAAATTTTGCCGTCTCGGTGGCAGTCATAAGTGCAATACTGCATCATATCGCCCACATTATTATTATATCATTTACTGCAGTCAGCAACATAAGTCCTAGTCTGTTTCAAGAAATTAGTCTTTAATCCGTGTATTTCTCCCAATTAAGTCTTATAGCTTTTGCTGAATATTAAAGTTCTGACAATTTGGCATAGAGCCGATCATTATTCTTACAGGATAAGAAAACCCCTTAATGTCTGAGGAATTCTTTCCCATATATAGATATTGAAACCAATTTAGCTTTGTATCCAATACAGGAAAGAGATATTTTATCTCTGATTTAAATACAAATATTTTAACATCCACCACTTAAAATAAGACCCATTCTTGCTTTTTACATACAATCTATTTTGTTTCTCATCAAGTGTACTAAATTCCGAAAAGTCTCAATACTTATTTTTGTATTCCATGCAAGCTCTATGATTTTAATTAAAGTTGATTTATTTTTGAAATATTGCTGTTATATCTTCCTGGTTATAATTTCTCATAGACTTTCTTTCTGTGATATTAAAATTAGGCGTATTTGTTGGTCACTTTAAGGTCAAGGTGACATTTTGAGTAGTCTTTAAGGACCATTGACATCTTGAAAAACATAATCTCATTAAAAAAAAACATGTTAGAATTTTTTTTATTTTTTTTTAAATTACCAAAAGAATATTTATGCAAGCGGTAGTATCTATTCTACCCTTACAAATATTTAGATTTCCAACACTTTGCATCCAAAAACAACCCCAAATCATATGTGCCATTATTATTCTTCGACTGTACTCCTTTGCCATTACTCATTTAATAACTTTATGTACAATATTTCTAGAAATGTTGACATCTAAGTTTCTTTTTAACTTTTTTTGTAACTAGCAATTTTTCACTAAAAAAAAAAACTACTAAAGAAAACTACTAAAATTTTTACTTTGAGCATGTTTTACCTCAGCTACTAGAATGAAATGAAGCAGCCAAGATATAAATTTATTATGAAAGATTTTATTAATTTAAGGTAAAAACACCACTCCAAAAGATAAGAAAAATGACTAGAAAGTGGGAGCGAATAATACATTGCAAGGTTTGAAAGAAAACTTAAATAGAATCTCATACTAGAGCTCTTTAGCGTGATTCCAATGGTTCAAAGCCTCGAATAATCTTAAAATTTAATAAGGGTTACATCGGAATATATATTGGCTTGATAATGGAACATTTAAGGTCACTTAGAAGTTATGTTCCCAAAATCGGGTTGGCTGACGACTGCTCTTGCAGAAGATATTACTTTAAAGATATTACATATCATCCAACAATGCCCAGCACTGAGACTAGAAGATTCAAGTGTTTAGGTGTTTATTTCTGAAATTATTTTTCAAAAATTGAATTGACAGACACGTATATGATTTTAAAATTCATTCAGGGGATATACTGACACAGTGGCACCTTTTGAAGCGTTCTCGTGCTGGGGAGTACAACGGGCCATAAAATCTTGGTGTAAGGGAGGACATCATTTTCTTCTCTTACAGCTAATCAACCAACAGTCATGAAGGATGCGCAAAATGGGGAATACTATAGATAACGCAATCTCTATATTTAACTTGTAATTAAGTGTACTTATACTTTTTCTTAGCTTTATTGATTTTATTTTAATTTTTTTGAAGTGATTTAAATTTAAAATGTTATTTCATGACAAAGTGTACATCTAATTTTTTCATAGCATTTTCAACAGATTAGAAAATGATGAACCAAAAATTCTTATTTACATGAGGAAAGAACTTTTTAATTTTAGATTCAATTAGATTTGTGCTATTATCGTCTACGAAAATTGAACCATTAAAATTTAATACCTCAAATGATTTAAGCAGGAATTATTATTTTTTGCTCTCTGCAACAAGAAATTGTAAAAATAGAAGCATTTTTTCGGGAATGCTTTGATAAAAAAAAATTTTAACAATAAACGATGGAAAACTTCAATTCGCGTTATATAAAAAAACAACTGAATTTGTATAAATAATAAAAATTAAATTTAACACAAAACTATCCTTTAAAAAAATGTACAGTGCAAAATTTAAAAAAGCTCCATATAAAAATATTTTGATAGAATTACTTACTTAATCCATTTGTCTATCTACCTGTTAGGTCTAAGGATTTTCTCTAGTTTTTTTTTTCATATTTCCCTCGATTTCTGTCTGTCCTATGTATTCTGCATCTTCTCATCTCAAGCCTATTTTTATAACACAATTCCTTATATCTTTCAGGCTCTCTAGGCCTTTTATTTGTTTTTCTTCTCATCATTCTGACTTCGAAATGATTCCTTTACTATTTTATCTATTTTCATCTTTTTTATATTTTGAAACCAACGTAGCTGTCCTTGTTATATTTCTTCTCTATAGATTTTATTTTCAGTGTTCACCTATATCTTGAGTTAATAATTCTGTTCAGTCTAATTTTATTTTAAAATTCTTAGAAGGAATCTCATATCTGTGACTATCAGTTTCTGCCAATTTGCCTTCCTGTAAGATATAATGTTTCTGCTATATGTATAAGTTATTGGTGTTACTACTTGCACTTTTCTAGTTTTCAGGATTTCCATCTTTTTTAAAAAGCAATATTTTTTATATTATGTTGTATAGTTTCCCTTTATTTTTCTTTTATCCCTTTATTTATTTTCTTATATTCTGATATTACAGAACACAAATATTTAAATATCTGCAATTGTTGCATTTGTTCATTCCTTCTTTACTTACTTCTTAAATTTTCCGAAAACCATTGTTTTTGTCTTTTCATTGCTAACCTTCATGTCCATATTTTCTAGGATTTTCCTGTATATTTCCAAATTGCTAAGCAATGTCTTTTTATCCTTTGCCTTTACACATATATAACCATGTCATCAGTTTGATAAAATTTTGTAATTTGATTTTTTTTCATACTTTAATATTCCACATTGCATAGTAATGGTCTTAATATGCATCCTGGTCTTACTCCAAGTGTTGAATTTTTTCTGTTTTGTTTTCACATAGCTTAGTGTTTTTTTTTTTTTATATACATTATATAGGCTCTGTATTCCTCTTATAAATGATTGGTGCCATTTTTACAAATATATGAAGCATAAATGAGTATTTCGTTTTTTTTTTGTTTTATTGCTTATTATCTTAGTATAAAGATTGCATAATTTATGCCTCTCTATGATCTTCCGATGTATACTTCATTTTCCAGCTCAATATCTTTTCCAAAATCTTTGAATTTCAACATAACAATAAAATTTCAAAACGAAGACGAGGATTTAAAATGTTCATTTAGTTTTCATACAACGTTGTTTGATTTAATGGCTTTTATATCTCCTTGCTTAAAAATCACTTAAATTATTTATACAAAAAATAATTTATTAATTTTTGTTCTTTACCAATAATGTAAGCAGAAACATATAAACTTAATTGGTGTTTTTTCTTTCTTTTAGATATTCCTATGTGGATAAAAATGCAGCATCTCGAGAATACAAGCCGGTTGTGCCAAAAGTAGAACCAAAGAAATTAGTACGATATCGGGATAATAAAATTGTTTCACTTAAAGGTGAACGTTACACAGAAGTTCGCCGTGACGATGATGGCGAACTAAAGAAACCTAAGAAACCGATTTGCCCGTAACTGGAAATAAATGTGTCATTTTTAGATTATAAGTACAGAAAGCACCTTACGTTTATTAATAAGTGTTTAAGTCCACTAGGGCCAAGTTTTTTGTCAAAATTCTTTAAGAACACAAATCTGTATGTTACTATTATGGATGTTACCTACAGCTTTACTTTAGAACAGAATAGAATTTATGAATTTTTTTTTTCGAATCTCATCAGATTTTATTATTTCTTTCATATTTTTTTATCTGATTTAAGTAAAAGAAGCAAAGAATTTCATTTAGCTGGCAATAGCCCAAGAGAAAGTTTATTAGCAATGCAGTGTATACCTTTCTGTTTCTCATTAATTATCGTATTATAACTAGATTAGAACTTTTTTAATAATTTAATTTATAAAAAAACAACAAATAAACAAAACAAAGCAAAACAAAAAAACAAAAGCTTGAATATTAAAACAAAAAAAAAACAAAACAAAATCGTTTTCAGTGTTTAGTGTAATGTAGTGAGTGTTGACTTAAATGTCCTTAAAGCTATTATTTTTAAATAAAATTTGTTCACTATCATTTGTAAATACATTTTACATTAATTAACTTACAAGTATTTTAGAAATTGTACTCTTCATTTTGATTTTTGAAAGTATTTTGAAACGATAACAAAACAATTTTGTGATATTAGGATTATTTTCTGCATAGTACTTATGCAAACTACTCTTTTTATCTTTTATTTTATTCTTGTTCTCATTTTTTATTTTTGTTTTTAACGTTCATTAATTTTTTCAGCTTAACTTACAGTTAGATATGAACTAAAAATATAACTGATTCATTTTAATAAGGAAACCATTTCGATTTCAAGTGAATTTATTTATCGAAAATAATAAATATAATCAAAGTCAATAAGAATTGTGTTATTAATTACTTTCCTAGGTTTTAATACAACAAATTCCTTGTTATTCTTATTGTGAGAATGACATTAAGCACTCATTCCACATTCCCAAAACCAATCCAAAGTGTTATTCAACGACACTTCACTAAAGTCCAATCAATAGATCAAATAGTCCTTCTGTAAGACCCAATCGTTACCTCCGATCTGAGAATCTTTTCTTCATTAACATTTATGAAATGGTTTTCCTCGATAAAAAGCTTAGTAGTGAATCTGTAACACCTATGCAGCATAAACGTTGCATATGGTTCAGACGAAATTGTTGAAGACAAGGTAAGTATTTATAAAGCAACTAAGCAGTAATTTTTATGCGATTTACACAACATTTAAAGAGTGATATCAACTGATATTTCCTTTATGCAAACATATTATGATCCCAACAGAAGTTCATTTAAAATTTGCTCTTTTTCTTCAATTGTACCCACCTTTCCAAGCAAATCAAGAATCAGCAATCCTTTGTCATAATAACTTGTTTAATTTTGATGTGGAAATAATGTTAAACTTCTTTCACATTTCGGAAGTATTCCTATTTCATAGACAAACTTTAGAAATTTCTTTCAGTGTTTTTTTAAATTGGTTGCAAATTTTTTTCTTGGGCTAAATTTCTTTCAACTTGAGTGTATTTTTTAGGAACTTTTATTTTTTACTTAAAAGCACAATTTTTAAAAATTAATGTTGTCTGGATTACACTCATCCTTCGATACATGAGCCACTTACTTGCCAAATTGATTAACTACAATCTTTAAAATATTTCTGAAGAACTATTGGAAAAATTTTAATTGTAATAAAACATTCAATTTGAAAAAATCATCTCTCTTATTTTCCACNCATTTCATAGACAAACTTTAAAAATTTCTTTCAGTGTTTTTTTTAAATTGGTTGCAAATTTTTTTCTTGGGCTAAATTTCTTTCAACTTGAGTGTATTTTTTAGGAACTTTTATTTTTTACTTAAAAGCACAATTTTAAAAAATTAATGTTGNATACATGAGCCACTTACTTGCCAAATTGATTAACTACAATCTTTAAAATATTTCTGAAGAACTATTGGAAAAATTTTAATTGTAATAAAACATTCAATTTGAAAAAATCATCTCTCTTATTTTCCATTTTAAAAATATAAAAAAAAAATCAATTTACTTTTAGATTAATTTGAATTTAGCTTCGTTATAAAAATTAAACTCGAAATGAAATTAATTGACTTGGCATACGAATGACTCATATACTACCGCGAAATTTAGGAAACTTTAATTTCACTGATAAAAAAATTAATTTAATTCGTTTTCATGTATGCTTTTATAATAAATACTTAGTGCTTAACCCATTCGAGACGGATTGCACACCGTGTGATGTGTAGCGCATTTCCAAACCAAAAAGATGAGATGGATACCATGTGTATGCAATGATATTGAATTGTAATTACCAGTTCCAATATGGAAAAAGCATTCAGCCTTTGAAATAAGACTGGATTAAAATAAAAAAAAGTATCTTAGAAGTGTGTAAACAAAAAATAATTGGTATTGATTTTAATTTAGACCGTACGGAAAATGCAGGATATGAGCAGTGCTAATGAAAGTAATACAAAATGCTTCCATGAAATGACAAAATCTGCTACCGAAATGTTGTTATTTTGCATAGTAACAGTCATCTAGAAAACATGAATATGAATGTAGAACTTTTAGATGATGATACACCTGATGAGATACTTGAGGACAGTGATTGGGAAAATTGTAGTGAAAATGAAAGTGANNNNGTGAAAGTGTATTTGAAGAACTTGAAATTGAACTTTGTGAAGATACTGACAGAGGAAGACAATAGTGATCTTAAAGCAATTTCTATTGAGGGAAGTCCGAGTCTTTAAAAGTTACCTGAAAGAGGTCATCTGTATGATTTTTTTGAATTTTTATTTTATGATGACTGTGAATTGACTGGAGAATTTTCAAAATGGTATATAAAATCATGGGTTAATTTACTAAAAAAAAAAAAACTTTGCTGATAAATTCATTCAATATATTCGCAATAAACAAGCAATTGAATTTTTATGAGTATCGCCTGGATATTTTAGACGAATTAATTGATAGTCTCCGAGACAACCCATTAACCACACTAGTATCAAGGAATCATCTATTTGAAATTTTCCAAAAGAAGTACCAATAGAAAAGTTCGATGTGCAAAATGAGGTGATCGAAGTGAATGATTTCTAATGCAATATGTTTTTTTTATTTTAATAATGATGAGTGTAAACCAAAAATAATCTCAGCCTCTGAGAATTGCCTCCAAGAAAATTCCTTGTCTAGAATACGTTAAATAAATATTTAGTGATTACTTGTTTAGCGTTTTTTACAGCCTGTAATTTTTCAAAAACAATTTAAATGAAAACAATGAAAATATATTCCTCCTTAGAATACTCGAAGAAATCTAAATATAGTAGAAAGACATTTCTCAAACAATCAGAATACTGATTGGAATGTATGGCTCTCTTTACGAAATAAAATGGTCCAGGTTCTTCAGATGAAATGTAGCTCGAAATGGCAACTGATGGTAAATGTTTCACTATTGAAATAATACCATTCTCTGAATATGTTTTGTGTAATCTTCTTTGAACGAATTTTACGATTTCAGTCACAGTTTACATCTTATGCATCTAACGAATTTAGACTAATAAAAAGATACCTTATGTGAATAGTTAGACCAATAGCATATTTGTAATTTTGCTCAATAAAAGCGTTTTTGACTCATACATTTTTGTCAATATTGTATTTTCTCTGGTCGCCTATACGAAAGATTGTTTTCTTCAAATATCCATTCCAATGTCCTTAATGATATCCTGACGCCGCATTCGTTCAGATCTCTTAAAATGTCCCTAGCCAGAGTATTATGATTGCAGTAAAGCTTTTATTTCTGCGAAATTCTGCTATCTGTTCTAATTGTTGTTTTCCTTGGATATATGGTCAATTTTGCCATTTATTCTCGGTGTCCAATATGAATTCAATTGAATATTTCTATATTTTGATACTATTCACCAAGGGAAGGAATTGAAACTCCCATAATTTTGACAATTTTAGCATAACTCGCATTCCTTTCTTTTAATAAAGCAAAAATCTCCGTTTTGTTTTGTTAATGAAATGTTATAAGTGTTTTTCCCACTTTAGCTTAGCTAGATTAAACATTACAACGTATCAAACTGAATTGATAAGTATTGATCCCTGAAAATTTCTTTACATATTTTGTCTTTTATTAATAATAATTGGAAATCGAAATTGGAAATAAACAATTTGTAAAGAAATGAAATCAATCATAATTTAATAGATTTCGGTCTAAAACAATTGAAAACGAATAGAAGGACTTCTATTTGTATGACTTTAACTTGATAACTTTAACACGGTCGGACCAGATAAATGCAAAAATTATATTAACCTGTTAATCAAGGAATTAACAATTTTTCTACTTGTTTCATAATAGACTTTTTTCTTTGCAGTAAGTAGTTAATATCACGATTAAAGGAAGAAATCTTGAATTTGAAGAGCGAATAGCAGATATCGAATATAATGTAGAACGAATTAGTACAACTGGTCATTGATTTTATTTCCAATGAGTTGTAAAAACAAATTGTAATGAAAGAGTTCTAACACTTACTGGAAGTATTGAAGATAAAAGATTTGCAATAGATAAAAACTTGTAGAATTTCTTTGTTGAGAGTGATTTTAACATGAAGAGACATTTTTCATTTCCTGGAAAATTAGCAGTAGTAACAGTAGTAAAAATATACCATCAAGAAACATAAAATGGCCTCGTGTTTTTAACAAGTAAAGATGAAACAGAATAAAAACATTTAAAAATTTTATTGAATTAATGAATAGAAAAATACATTTGTCAAATTTATTACATGTGCATGTATTTTTTTTTTTTTTTGGAATGTGAATAATGCACTCGAATTGCACGACTTTAATTTACACGATATTTTCAGGGAACCTAATCTACCCGGTAACTCTAGGGTTAGATATATTTAGATTATATTAAGCGATTAATGAAAGTTTTAAGAAGTAATAATAAGCACCTAATACTTTTAAGGGAGACAGGACACCAAAGCACACTTTAAAATATCCAAATAATAAATCTGAACTACTTTAGTTGTCGAAAGAAATGCAAGTAGTATTCACTGACATGGTATCATAAACGACACTCTTATTATTAATTCCTATTACTTATTAGCTAACGAAATTTCGAATACTTTTATATAAGATTTTGCGTACTACTATCATTTATAAAGTAAAAAAATTTAATTTATGTGTGCCGTATGAACTGACGCAACTGACCCCCTAAGTCGAAAAAGAATATCAGTACATCTTTTTCATCAGAAAAAGAATATGATTACCATATGATGGAATGCCAACATACAACCAAGCAAAACTATAACAACGTAGTCCTATTGCCGTGAAATTGATACCATGCATGAAAAACCAGCATTGCTCAATCGGTTTTTGGTTTTTTTTTTCAATGACTGTTTCATAGTTACGTACCTAATACATTTAAATGAATTAGTTGCTAGTATGTGTTGAAAGTCCTGTGACAAGAATTTCAATGAATTTCGATAATCTCTGAACTTAAAAAAATTTTTAAAATAGTAGTAATATTAAATTGTAAAAACGAAATTTTTTCAATATGTAAAAAGAATATAAATACAATAAACTTACTTCACGTTAACGGTTGGCTTATTCTTTTGGAGTTATTGTTTCTATTTTCATTATATCTCTTTTAAACTTTTCCAATAGTACATTGAGCTGATATTGCAAATTGAAATGATTAATATTCGTCATGTGTTTAATTACTTAAATAATGTTGAATATCCACCACTTCTTTTTTTTTGCGATATTTTGTAAGCAACAAAATGCTTAGCACAATTATAATATACTTGGTATAGTAATGATATCCATAATATGTGCAGGAAAATAAATCGCCAACAATTCCCTTAGAGTTTATAACATTCTAAAAATATATAAGTTAAGGGATTAAATAGATAAGATGCCTATCAATTAAATTAAAGTATCCGCATATTATGTATTTCTTCTAGGAAATGTACACCTAGCATATAATTTTCACTATTAGTTGCATTTAATTCTTAAATAACATCCTTTAATAAAACCATATTTTCAATTTGTATTGATCAAAAAAAAAATTATACAAATCACAAGTATTGTCTTCGACGGCAGATTACTAACGATCAATTTTTTGGATCTAATTCACAATAAAAAAATTTTTTTTAGTATTTAGACTTCTGCTCGATTAGTAGTTACAACTGAAAATTAGTCATTAAAAACAACTGATGAAGTGTTTGATCAATCTAAAAATATTTATTTAGAAAACGCACGCTATGATCCAGGGAAGTTTGATTCATGATAATAAAATGGAAGGCACCTTAATGTTAACTGCATGTTAGAAAACAACAATAATTACTGTAGTATTAAGTAAATTTGTATGAATAAAATGAGATTTACGTTTTACGTTTATGAACGAAGTGAAATTGAAATAAAAGATATTTTGTTACATATTCTACTTTTTTTTCATTTTTTTTTTTTTTTTTT
>JXPE01013740.1:4840-15832 GCA_001015215.1 Holcocephala fusca
CTTTGATTTTAAGCCTTCCAAAAATAAAAATTCAATCATTGCCAAATACTTGATTTTTTTCATTTTCATTGTAAAAAAATACTATAGACACGTCGATACTAAATGGCTTGTACAGAAAGAATGAATTGATAGATTGAAATAAAACTTCAGATACGTTCATATGAAGAGTGTACCAACATAGCAAAAAAAATGTAGGCTAATATCGATGCTCTCTCTTATCGAACTGCAAAACTTACTGAACAAACTAATAATTATTTTTAGATCAGATTTAATTAAATTAATAATTATAAGAAAAAAACGTAGATATAGTATTAAATTTAATGCCAATCAATTCTTAACAAGATTAGAATAGTCTCTAAGAATACTAGGATTCCGAGTATGAAAAGGATTTATGTGTTTGCAGTGATTTTTAATCTTTTAAATTAGGACCCTAGTAGTACTTCCAATTCCCCTAGAAGAGCGTTTAGAGAAATGTAAGAAGATTGAAATGATTCGCTTAGCCCTTATTTAAATACGGGGAATTGATTGCTGTGATTTTTTTTCTACACAAAAGAAAAAAATGTATAGAAATTTAAGAGATTTACAATTCCAAGTTTGGAAAATTCAACCATCAACTATGAAATTTGTTTGATTTTTAAAAATTCACTTGGATTTATTAAAGAAGCTAAGATTAATTGAATCAAGCTAAGTTAATTTCTTCAAAATTAAAAGTATGTCGTTATAGAAGGTTATAGAAGGTTTTAAAGAGGATAAACTCTTTTTATTAAAATTTTTTTATTTGAATCAGAATTTTAGCTTTTTTTAGAAAATGTTTATACATTTCCACAAAAATAAAATTAGTACTGCTCCATCTTCTTTTTATGTTCAATGCTTCAAGATCTTTTTAAATATATTCAAGGATTGAATCATTTCAGGAAATATTTCAGTGCCATGATGATACTAAGCTTTAAGCAAAATAATTCTTTTTAGGATACTTAAGGATGTAATAGTGCCTCGTTAATATATTTCGTTATTTTTGCTAAATCCAGTTGCTTCTTACTACTTACTACTTACTTTACTACGTAAAGTGGAATAAATACCAAGAAGATTTACATTTTAAACTTAGTTTCAATAGTAATCACTTTTCTATGATTAACATATAAGCTTTGTAAGATTCTATTGTTAGCCCTTCAAAATTAAGGCTGTGATTTTAAGAACGTGTAAATATTCCGAACCACGGTTTAATAGTTTGTGAAAGATGTTTATTTTTAGATCCTTACTAAAGAATATCACTTTGCTATACTCAAAAATTTTGAATAAATCCTGAAATAAAGTCATTTCGGTTGTAACTTCTTAATTATAATTTTATGTGACTTTACTTTATTTAAGATTGAAGCAATTTTAAACGAAGAAGCACTTTTTAAAGCTAAGCTTTGGTTCGAATTCATCAAGATTACGTTAGGTTTCATTTCTAAAGCCGTAGTATTAAGGAATGAGTCTTTTTTTCAATCCACTTATTCAGTATATCTCATTTTATAAAAAAAAATAGACCAGACATTCAAATCTTTTTTCAAATAAATTGCACGTATATCCAACTATCGATATGATCGTAATAGCTGCACATTTGAAATACCTTGCAGTCAAATAGAATATCAAAAAAATAAAATTAGTAATAGGAAAATCGAATAGATTTTATTTATACGTGCATTTGAATCAAATGTTATTTTCAAATTTTATTCTATGAAATCTAATAAGCCTCTAATCAAGAAAGTCATTGGATGTATCCTTTTTCTTCTATACTTTTGTTTATAACGAAAATATGTTAGTATTTAAAATTTATGCTCACAAAATAGAAAAAAATACTTATCCTTGCGAAAATCCTTATTTTCTAACTTAAAAGTTTGGGATTTTCTGTTTTTTATATTTCAAGGATATTAATTTATCGGCTCATCAAGTTATAATTTAATCTACTTTTTCTGGATGCTCAAGATATTGTAAAATGAATTTTATTAATTTTTATCGTTCAGTAAAAATTTCTTGCTATTAAAAATCCTAGTTATATCCCAGTTAAGTTTTTGTGTATCACTTCATGATGAATTGTATACCTCTGTCGATTTACATTTGAAGTATTTAAATTCAAATCGTATCCGAAATTTTATCCCTAAAACAAGATGTGTGTATATTTAACTCTAATTCGAAAATTGAAAACTTCCTTTTTTGAAGAGATGTGAAACCAAAGAAGTTTAATTAAAAATACAGGATTGAAAACTTTTTGGTATGCTTGGTATTCGTACATTTGCCCAAGTTTAGAAATATGAGAACTTTTTGTGTAGGATTTTCAGATTCTTCAAATTCGTATAGGTGAATATCCTTTTGTTTTGTTTTGTGTTAAATTCAATTTAAATTAAATCCTTGTATGGAAAACGAAAATTATCACCTAAAAAATCTTACGTATTTGATGGTGGGAACCGAAATTTAAGAGAATGCTATTTCAAGAGATTATCTTAAAGTTTGAATGGTTTAGATATGATATATGTTTAATTTTCAATATGAACTTTGAAGCAATTGAACATATTCCTGGATTTCGGATTATGTTGCATGGATATATTCTNGGAAAACGAAAATTATCACCTAAAAAATCTTACGTATTTGATGGTGGGAACCAAAATTTAAGAGAATGCCATTTCAAGAGATTATCTTAAAGTTTAAATGGTTTAGATATGATATATGTTTAATTTTCAATATGAACTTTGAAGCAATTGAACATATTCCTGGATTTCGGATTATGTTGCATGGATATATTCTTTTTTTTCGTTTTTATTTGTATTGCTTTTAATTCAATTTTTAATTCTACTTTTGTGAATTTTATAAATGTTTTCTTACATTGAGCTCGAAAAATATTTGGCATTACAATTAATTTTTTTTTTTACTAAGCATCTCTTTTAGGATGCAAAATTATTGTTGATTTGAAATAAATTCTTTTAATCAATTAAAAATTTATAGCATTTTATGGAATTTCTTTTGATGTTTGAAAGTACTCCTTTTCACTTTTACTGGAGTGAATGAGTAATGCAGTGAGTGTTCACCTCCTTGATATGTTCGTAAATAAAGTACGCAGAGCATATCTTTCCTATAGAATATCTAAGCATATAATTCCTTGCATAACTCTAACTACTACAGGAATTTTCATAAATTTTTTAATAAAAATAATATTAGAAGTTGTTCTGAACCACTTGATAAATAGAATCTCGCACAATTTTTATCATTAGAGTCCTTCCTTTGGGTTAAACTCTCTGTTACAAGGATTGTTTTGCTCACTTTTCAATTGGATTGTCAAAATTTTAGCTGAGTGGATATTTTCCATTTAATTTGATTTTGTCTTAAATTATTTTTAATTGTTTTATTTTTTTATTTTAAGTTTTTATCTATGATTTTTTATAATTTTTATAATTTTTTTTATCTATTTCTCTCTCTTGTTTCTTCTATTGCCACATTTTTTTCTTACGCAGAGATGTGTGCAGATATTGAAATCAACACGTCAAATCAGCATGACGGTAAGGGCTCCGCCAACATTAAATTCAACTGCCCCATTGCATGGTTTTGGTCCACCTTCAAGGGATCCAACGTATGCATCAACTGGACCATTAATGCCACCACCAACACAATCATCTTCATTGCAATCATCGTCATCACAGCCCCAACCACCGGGTATTATTGGCCTAGGTGGAGGTCCTGGATCACCACCATTTCGACAAACATGTTCCTGGATGGATCGTCAAGGACGACCAGCATCTCCACCTATGGAATATGGTGGCAGACGTAGCGATAGAAGAGATAGGTTTGTTGTTTTTTGTTTTTTGTGCAATTGAGTTGATTTTATAATTCTATTATTGCTACTATTTTTTAGTAGTTTTGAAAAATTTTGATATAAAACAGGAAACAATATTTTCATAGATTATCAGGATGTTATGAGTGACAAATTTATTATGCTTTGTTTCTATTTTCTGCAATACCACAATACAAAAAAAAATATATTAAAAATAAGCCAAAAACTATTTCATAAACATTGCCATTGAACAGCCTGAAATTATCGCAAATGAGTTCCCATTTTCATCATTTTTCTTGTTGTGAAAATTCATTTGCTGATACATTGCCAAAAAGTTCACCCACTAAATTAATGCGGGATTATAAAATTTGAAAAGTTGCTATTTTATTAGAAAACAGCAGAGGTAGTATTTTGGTATTTTAATATCAAGGATATTATCATCCTGTGACTGTTATAACGAGCTTTTGCTATATTGCGTTGATGTGATTTTTGGCGGTTGTGTATTGATCCTTGATAGATAATTGCAATAATTAAATAATTAACTTTTTTAGAATTTATGAGAGTATTTTTAATTAAAAATAAGAGAAGATTGAAATTGTGTTAATTGCGAATTGATTTTATGGATTTAAAAATGTTTTTTCTTTAATATCAAGGATGAGTATTTTTGGGCCAGTTTAATGGTTTAACAGCTATAGAGAAAAACACCAGCAATAGCTGGCCTATCAATAATGAATTTCAGGATATATTCATCTATTTTTATTTTTTGTTTCTTTTCTATAATATAAATCCAAACTTTAAGGAATTTCAATAATAATCTAAAAAGTGAATCTGAAATTAGATAGTTCTACATTCACAGAAAAGTCTATCAATCTATCGTTTTACTCCGCTTCAAAAATAAATTTATATTAACAAAGTGTATGTCCTTTTCAATTTCATAAAGCGTTGATTGTTTTTAAGATAATTTACATGTAGAATTTCTGATTCTAAGACTAGGATCTTGAGTGGAGTAGAAAATCAAATAATTTTGTGTGTCATGTAAAAATTTTGTGTAATTGGAAACTGTGCCATTAGTAGAGTTAATAGAAGATTAGGATATGCGGTTATTTTGCTGATGCTATTTTAGGAGGAATCTTATACTTCCTAAAGTCTAAATTCACGATCTCACGCTATATTCCACTTTTCATGGTACGGTGACTTATAGTAAAGCTATAATTTGTGAAATATTAAATTATTACGAAATTAAATGAAAGAAGAGCCGCTATTTAATCATAGGCTTAAATAAATATGTCCAATCATTATATTTTAAAAGCTTGAAACCTAAAAACTTTGACCTCAGATCCTGCAGCTGAAGGTATTGAGTTATTCGTATCTTAAATTTCCGCTAGACTGTTAGCAACGATACTAGTTAAACAAATTATAGGTCTACATAATGAGATAGAATGCAATTTTGTTTAAATCATGAAAGATTTAATCTTTGAATTCAATACAAGAACTTTAATTGTGATTGAAAATGTGTCCACTACTTAGTAATGCTAAAATTAACACTATTGTAGCTTGTATCAATTATCAATAGAATGCAATTTCAGTTTTCCTCTTGATAACTAATTAAATCTTAAGACACATTTTCCCCAAGTTTAAGTTTTAGGCACTTCTAAGGCTTAAAAATTTTTAGTAGTTATTTTTTTTTTAATTTGTGGTTAAGGAGGTAGTAGTGACCAAGATATATTACTAATATTCTATTCCTTTAGAAACTTAGCCTAGAATCGTGTAACACATTACTTGAAGCCATACAATGTGACCTGCTTGACTTAGACTCTCCTGATCTGCATCAAGTCTTGTCTAGGTCTATCTTCTTTTCTTACATCTCATCTTACATGGTTTTGCATATATTGAGACAAATTACTCAAAAACGATTTATTCCTGTCACATATTATTATATTATCAGGAATAGATAGATATTCCAAGAAAAATTGGTATATTCATATCATGATTGGTCAATATCATTTTTACAGCACCCTATTGTGTTATCAAGAATGAAGAGACTTTTCAACATTCTACCATAGTGATCTCCTGTTTTCAACAGAAAGGACAATTTTTTATTCTTTGAGCTTTTGTTCCAATGGTAGTTTAATAGTTTCTTTTGAAATCACAACTTTGCAAAAGAAAAAAAAACCACTATTTCAAACTCATGAATAGGCGGCGTATGCTAGATTTCGGGTAATTAAAAGTGTCATAATTGCTTGGACAACCTTGTCTTCCATTCTATTGATTAGAAGAATTAGAAAACTCAAATANGATAGCTTTGGTGTTAACCAATATTCGAGTCAGGCTTTTTTACTATAATTTGTATAGCATCTTTCCTGTGCACTTAGAGGAGCTTTTGTTCCAATGGTAGTTTAATAGTTTCTTTTGAAATCACAACTTTGCAAAAGAAAAAAAAACCACTATTTCAAACTCATGAATAGGCGGCGTATGCTAGATTTCGGGTAATTAAAAGTGTCATAATTGCTTGGACAACCTTGTCTTCCATTCTATTGATTAGAAGAATTAGAAAACTCAAATAGCAGTCAACAGCGATTCTTTGATTCAATTCCTAAATTTCGTTTTCAACACATACTGGGAAATACTTGGTAAGTTTTTTCTTAATAAAAATATCGATTTCAGTTTTTCTAAGAACCGGAAAGAGATAATTTTCTAATACCCTGGTATTGACGATTATAGGGTACTGATCAGCTCTTTCTATGCTTAATCAACATTCCTAATGTAAAAAGATACCATCATATTTCCGGTTTAAGTTGTTATTAGGTTAATAATTAGCCTATCAGATTTATAAGATAATTTTAAATTGTTTTCTTTTTGTTTTCCAACAACGTTTAATTCATAAAAGTGTTTAGCCAGGTTAATTTTGATATCGGTTAAATTTATAGAGCATTTATAATATCATCGAATAGACTTAGTCTTCAATTCTGAGAGGATTCTGAGAAGAATTTTAATTTACAATCCTACGTATGCCGTCAAAATGTTGGCAATCATAGATAATGTCTTCAATAGTATGATGGATTAGGCGGATATAGACATTTCTATAAGATGTTGAGAGTGAATCTACTATAATTAAATAAATTAGCTTATACCCTTAAGAATATTTGCGCTTTGCTAGTACAGCCTTTTGTGAGACCTTTTATTTTTTATTAATAGCTCTCTATCTATTCCTCTTCCCTGCTAGGTTACATTAATTTACTGATCGTCCTTTCAAACCATATTTTTGTTTGACCTACCATATCTTCGATTGCCTTCTGAATATCTTGTAAATGTTATTTCAACTACTCTATCTACTGAAAACATTATTACGTGACGAAGCCATTTGATTCTTTGCGCCTTTATAAATCTTATAGCATTCTGGTGATCAATGTTTTCTTCTTTCATAATTAAATTTTATCCGGTAAGTCCATCTGGATTTGTAACTAGTCTATATGCTCTCTGGAAGAACAGATCACCTTGCTTACTTTTTCTTTTAGATTTTCCTAGTGGTTGATGTCATAATTTTTGGTTAGGATAATTACCCATACCACTTAAAAGTGAGAGATGTGAGGTATCATTCCTAAAGATCAACTATCAAGTTAACTTCATATCTTTTTTTGGGGGTATCTTTAAGGATTAAAATAGGATAAAATGGGATATTGGGAGAATTCAAAATTTTTTTTTGTGATGTTGTATGTATTCACCTTGAATTCACCTTTTTGGGAAAATCTTTTTTCGATCAATTCAATAAATTTTTTCGAATATATTTACGATTTCTGCAGTAAACTATAGTCCAGTTCAATCCATAAGTGTCTTTTTAAGCGATTTTTAATCGCCAACATTTTGATAATTTTTTAATTCAAGCAGAAAAATTTTCCTTTAATGTGAAAAATATTAAAAGAGTATCTGTTGATATTATTTTTATTGGAGTATTATTTTCACCTAAGTAAAGGCTCCAGACTTCTACATAAGTCATAGTCACTTCCAGCAATGCCTGGAGAATTTATAGAAAGAGACATAGTTTGCCAATCGAATTCCAGGGCAAATTGTTCTAATTATAAGAGGTCAAGCATTGTCATAGTAGAATAGAACCCTATTTATCCAAATAAGGAAATTATCATTTCTGCCTTTAGTTTAATCGATTGCTGGTAATACACATCCGCTGTGATGGTACTGTTTGAATTTAATAATTCAACATTGCTTACATTGGATATATCCTACGAAATTGATAATATCGTCTTATGCAGGTACATCTCAGGTATGGCAGTTAATTCTGGTACCTGATCATCACTTACCTATTATCTTTTCTGCACTATTTTCTTCTGGGCTATCCAATTTCTATTACATGTTACGTTTCGATCATAAGAAGGTTCCATTAAATTATGACGCAACAAGTGGGAGAATAAAAATACTAAACCTTTGTTGGAATTCTCAGATTCATTATAAGTTTGGAATTCATTTTCTAAGCTTAGATACCTTCCCAATCTACAACAAAAGGTAAATAATAATTTCGTGTGAAGATCCTAGCCTTTCAGGTATCATGTCCTTTGGTAAAATTGGCTCTGGTTATCACACTAAAGGTGTTCTCATCAGATTTAAAAGAGCGCTCTAAATGAATTTCATGAAACTCTGCAGTGTATCGGTCTTAAAATTTTTAAAACCATTTCTGTAGAGTTCTTACACTAGCTAACATTGCCTGATCCACGAACTGAGTTAATTTCTGTGGAATTTTGGCTAGTTAAAAAAAAAAAAAATACAAAATACGCCATAAATAGTGCGTCACTATATCGCTTTCAAACTAACAAATGACGAATGGGACGAAGGCTAAGCAAGTAAAACAAAAAGGATGGTCCTTTAATGATTTGGCTGAGAAAAAGTACACTTCCATTTAACTGAATACATTTTGACTTTATCTTCCTTATTTTAATTAAAAATAATGTCATAATTTATAAAATGCAATTAAATTAATAAAACGTTCGTGTAAATATTGAGAAATATTTTTAGTTAAGCAAAAAAATAAAAAAAATAAGCGTTCGAATTTATTCTTAGCCAAAAAAAAGAATATCCTACGCAAAATGAATTTTTCACTTCTGACATTTTTATTTTGCGCAAATTGCTTAAACCAAGTTTTGGTTTGTGGCTTAGATCCCGAGTTAAACTGTCAAAATTGTCTTTCAGTTTGATGTTTCTTTTCTTGGCGCCATTTGGGTTCGGTCAAGTTAATTTTTAATTACGGAGGATTGTTGAATTTTTCATGAAAATATGAGTTAAATTAAACAATGTTTAAAATTTTTTGAATCTACGTAGTTAAGTGCACATAAAAAAATATCTAGAATTAAATATAAAAAGGAAAAATAAAAAAATCGGATAGAATGTCTTGCAAAAGTGAGACATTCAATTCTCACTACAATTTCCAATGCCACGATAAAGTCAGTAAGTTTTCAGTTGAATTTTAGTAAAATTAACAAAGTTTTCTACATTATTTTCTTAATTTTTGTTTTTTTTTTTTTTTTTTTGTAATTCAAATNATTCAAATAAGTTGGGTAGAATTAATGTATTGAATTTATTTTAAAAACAACCTAAGAAGAGCCCCATTTTAAAATGGAAGTATTAAGGCCCATCTACAGATGAAATCGAAAAAAATAAAATTTCGCTTATTTTTCTACACATAAAAAAAATGTCAGTTTTGTGATACAAAAAATTTGAAATTATCTTTTCAATTGTATCGTAGAATGAAAGTTCCTAGTTTTATAATTAAAATCTTGTAAGGTTTTCAAGGTACATAAGGATAAAAAACAGCACTGCTTTGAAAAAAGATTTTGAAGAAAAAAATTGAAATTATTTGCGTTATTTTTTTATAAGATTTATTTTTATATTTTTTTTTTTAGTTTTAAGGACTTTTCTGACGTACTTTTATATTATTAAAAATTCTAAGAAATGAAATGAAAATGACCAATTAAAGGTGCCTGCAAAGTAATCTTAAAATTTTTCCCCATTTCGTTTTATTAACAAATTTTGTATTTATCTATAAATATTTAAAGATATATTAAAAAATTTACTTATAAAAAATGTTCTTTGGTTTGATATTATTCTGAAAACTCCATGTACTTTACGGTTTTTTTTTGATTTACTTTTTCAAAATTTCTGACTTTTTTTATGGGCCAGTACTATTTTAAAATTTTCTTTATCGGATTATTCTTAGAAAAGTTGCGTATAACCTCTTTAGGTGAATATAGCTTAGCTTCTAAGGTCCAACAATTTATGCAATTCTTTTGTATATAAAAAATGGATTTGTTGAACTTTTCACAGGTGTCTCGCCTCTTCCTGTCTAATTTTCTTTGCTATATTCTGGCACTTATTTTTAATGCATTCCTCCATAAGAGCAGCTTTTAAATATCTAAAATTCCTTTCAATTCTGCACAGCTCATCGTCGCAGCCTGGCTGTTAAGATAGAAAATTAATCGTTTGGTTTTTGTTTCTCTTCATATCATTTACTCTGCAACAATTTTAATAGCGTAAACCTTTCATTGGTACAACGTAAGTAATATCTTATGAAAACCTTTAAGATATGAATAAGTTCTGATCCGCGTGTTTTACTTTCATTTCTCTGACCATAGATTTTGTACCTATTTCTAAGAATTATTTAAAAACCTTACAGAGATATCATAAATTTATATAAAATTTATTTAACTTTACAATTTATGTACCTATAATGTCTGATTCATTTATTATATAAAGAAAATAGAAACAAAATATGAAATTTATTAAATTATAAATTTGTTTTTTTTTATGTATTTATTTTTTTATTCAGAATTAGACGTGTAGAGCTATGTATAGAGCCAGGACAATCTCTTGGTCTTATGATTCGTGGAGGTGTAGAATATGGCCTAGGAATTTTTATAACTGGTGTAGATAAAGATAGTGTTGCTGATCGTTGTGGTCTTATGGTTGGTGATGAAATTCTTGAAGTGAATGGTCAATCATTTTTGGATGTAACACATGATGAAGCTGTTAGTCAGTTAAAATATCATAAACGTATGTCATTAATGATACGTGATGTTGGTAAAGTTCCACATTCATGTACATCAATTGAATTAGAGCCATGGGATGCATATAGTCCGACAGGAACACGGTAATATATAAGAAGAAAAAAGGAAAATGAAAAAAAA
>JXPE01013794.1:493-16486 GCA_001015215.1 Holcocephala fusca
AAATGGATCACATACGACAATAATGTGTGAAATCAATCGTGGTCGAAGAAAGATGAACCTTTTGAAACGATGGCAAAGCCTGGATTAACACCGAGGAAGGTGATGCTGTGTATGTGGCGAAATTATAAAGGCATGATCCATTATGAAGTAAGCAAATTGAAGTAAGCAATTGCAAAAAAAGTATCCAGCATTGATCAATAGAAAAGGCATTGTGTTCCAACATGACAACGCCAGGATACACACATCTTTTATGACCAGGCAAAAATTGAGATCGTTTGGCGGGGAAGTTTTAATGCATCCACCATATAGCCCATATAGCCCTGACCTTGCACTATTACCATTTGTTTAGGTCTCTGTAGAATCATCTTAATAACCATACACTAGACTTAAAAGAGGACTGTGAAAATGAGGTTCCTCGGTTTTTTATTGCTAAACTAGAGAAGTGCTACTCTGATGGAATTATGGTTCTACCGGTAAAATGGCAAAAGGTCATCGATCAAAATGGCAGAAACTTTTTAGGTTACCCTACATTTAATCTTTTCCTATCCGACATCATGTAGTTACCTACAAAAAAAAAACAAACAAACAAAACTTAACTATTGCCTACAAACCTAACGAACAAATAGTCAATTAATATTTTAAGAAGCCTTAGCTTTTTCGGCTCATTAACAAAACAATCATCAAGCTGTGTATTGTTAAAATACTAAATGCCATGATAGCATATTATCATGCTGAGATAATGTCAAATTTATTGTGATCGGCTTACAAGGTTATAGTTTTATGTATTGTAGTATTGACAAAATTGTACAAAAATATTTTATTCCTTCCATCTAATGCGATAGCGTTAATCTTTTGTTTTTCCAAAAATATGAAATAGATTTATTATTAGGTTTTAATTATATACAAGCCTTTACATTTATCGCGAAAGCATAATATTAACGCTAATATGTTTCCTGGTTCCTGGTTCCTGGTTCCTAATCAACTATAACAGGGTAGTTAGTTATTTCTTATAGCTGTTAAGAGCTAATTCTATCAATTGTTTAAAGTTGTGTACAAAATTTAATATTTCTTTGTAACCTCCACATAATAATTAGAGACATTTCAATTAAAGCTTTTAAGCTAAAATTTAATCATAATGAAGAACTAAATTGAAGTCCACATATCTAAATTTTTAAAATTAAATAATAGATTTTAACAAATTACTGAGTTATTGAGTTCATTTTACTTGTAGATCAATCAGCTTCTCAAAATATAATACTTCCTGATTCAAAAAGTCCTATATTGTGAATAGAATCAGTCACCTTTATTAATATTTGCTAGGCATCTTAGTTAGAGTTAAGTACTTAAGTAGAGTTAAGTAGAGTTAAGAACTCAATTTTCCGGTACACCATAACAAGCTGATTGCAGTTATTGAAAAATATTTTTGACAACACTATCATTGATTTTCTTAAGAAGGCTCTATAATAAAAAGTCAACTCTTTTTTAAAAATTCTAGCAAAACTTCTATACTAAAACCAGGTTTAAGCCAGGTTTATTCAAAACAGATGAGACTTTTAACATTTTTTTTTACCACAGAATAGAACCGAAAAAGTTTCATACTCTTCAACTCCCCAATGATATTCAAATTTGGAGTACTGATTTAAAATTAAAGCTTTTATGATACGACTATTATTTTTATCTTTCTGGGCAAGGAATTGGAATGGATTTACTCTTGAGAGTCTTTTCTGACAAAAAATATTCACTAAAATACTTCCTCATTCTTTTCGAAATCTAAACCATGAAACATTTAACAAAAATTTTTAAGGCAAGCTCTTTACTCTACACCTACAGTCTTATATCAGATTTGACCTAAATCTAACATCTTATATTCGAGGAAATTTCGAGCATATTGCGACACTCAGATTCAATTGTCTCTTCCCTGCAGCATAAAAGCGAAGTAATTAACTTTCCTATTTCCACAGGCAATGCCAATGTAAATGATTCTGGATTCTGGATATCTTGAAGTCAAGAAAAGTATCATCAACGTCATCTGGTATTGTTTTGCTCTGCTTCCTTTATACTTCTAATAGAATATTCTAACATTTTATGTAAGCAGTCATTATGAGAAGTTTTACAAAAAACTTGCTTTTGATTTTAACCATCTTTTCATCTTCAGCTTCACTTTCGGGTTATTTAGAAAAACTTTATTTCAACAACAGAGAGCTTTATTTATTCTAACCAAGTGTTTCTTGAAGAATCGTGACCTACACTTAAATATTTTAACTACTAATCCCCAACGTTCCATTATTCTATTGGTTTCTTTTCATTTATATCTTTGGTGGTTTTTGATATACTAAAAATATATCACGGAGCTTGCATAAGCACCTAAAGTATTGTGTATACTGTAAGACTCTTTTCAGGTGGTCTACTAACCATTTATTTTACCTTAATACTTCCGAAAAATACCAGTATAGTCACTTTTGTTTTTTTAGCACACTTCTTACAATCCATTTATAACTTCAATTTAATTTCATCGAATAGGGCAAGCCCTATTTTTCTCATGCAATATTACAAAACAATATTATTTTGTAATTTAACTACTTAGGAAACTTCTCGGAATATTTTCTTCTAATAAAAATGAAAGTGATAATGTTAGAAAAACTCAAGTCGAGATAGTCACAAATCACTTTCAGGCCTAATCATTTGATGGATTTTATCTTTATCTAAGATATGCCCCGAATAGAAAATCAAAACCTTATTTTTTCGTTAGTAGTAACTTTTTCAAATTTTTATTAATAATATCAAGGCTTTCTATGCAAGCGACTTCTATCTTTCAGCGATCACCATTCTGTACATAATTTTCATAAAATTGCTTACAGTTTTGGAGATATTGAGGAGTTTTGTTGAAAGTATCAACAAAACAAAAACGAAAGAAGGTCTGAAAATTACAATTTAAGGTCGTGCTTCTCCAAGTTAAAGGAAAATAAGTAAAGTATAGAAAAAAAATGTAAGTAATTTGAAAGAAAGAAAATAAATTTCAAATGATAGATCGAATCTTGGTTTTTATAATAAACGAGACATTATTCTATTAGAAGGCGCTCTGATGTCCTTGATGGACTTACTATTAGTATAAATTCTAGATAATAAAAACAAAATCATTTATTGTTTCCTTCAATGCTAATTTTCAAATATCATCGGAAACTTCAAATATCGAACTTTCTAACAGCATACCATTAGAAAAATCTCGATGACCCTCTTCAGGAGAATCAAGTTTTACTCGAATTTGGGTAAAATTAGAACGGAAAACGGAAGCAACTTTTCAATTTTTGCCAATAAATCCCTACGATTATTATGAGCCATTATTCATAATTTTGTAAAATTAAAAGAATTTCTCCTTCGATTTAATTAACATGTAGAGATTTTTCAATGACCACTATGCCAATTAGGTTGAAATTATGTTAACATATTCTAAAAGCGAGATGAGTTCCAGAAGATTGTCAGAAATACGAGTATGTTCCTTTGGAACTATGCTAATTGTATGCTAATTTCTTGTAGGAAATGTTAACTTCATATTTTAGTAATTCTTATTAATATTTTTAATCAAACGAAGAAAGTAAAAGCAGAAACACAAATAATAATAGTTGCTGTACTACATTCTCTAGAATTAAATTAAATTATAAAAAACTTGTCACTTGATAACCTTATTATAGAGTTACGAGTCTTAATCTCCTTAAATACAAATCAATAAGGAACTTGATCTGAAGTGATTGTAGCAAAGATGCCTATGATTGAATAAAATTAATTTAACAATTCTGATTTCCTAGGTTCAATTATTAACTTAAATACTCAAAAATTGATGATACATAAAAGTAATATCAATCAAATAATTCCCAGAAAAGAATTTTTCGAATCATCTTTACCGTAGGTAGCTTCTTTTTTTAATAGAACCATCAACTATAGCTAAGCAAATACGAAAAATACATCACTACATTNAGCTTCTTTTTTTTAATAGAACCATCAACTATATCTAAGCAAATACGAAAAATACATCACTACATTAGTAGGTGCAAATTAAATTAACCATCATCCCCGATTAGGGTAACAAAACATAATCAAAAAGAAATAAAACTTAGAACAGAAAACTCAGCTTGGAAACCTTAATCAAACAATGCATCAAATCATTGAATAAAGCTTAATTCTGCTGTGTTCTCAAAGGATTTTTATTGAGGTGAGCCAGACTTAGAAATCTCATTTATCCCGACTTTTAGTTTTTGAGTTGAGGAAATAAACCCGATAGGAGCGGATTATGAGATTCTCGTAGTTAGCAAGGAATTTTACCAAATGTGATTTCCCACTAATATACTCACTCCCCTTATTCTTCTAATAGTTTACCCCATACACTATCTATGCCCTTTAGAGCTGGTAGTATTTATAGTGGCGTTCCTAACACTTGACCTTGCTTGGAAAATATCTTAAACGTAATGCAACATGCTGACCCAAGGACCTTCTCTGTCCATATAAAATATGTTGTGTTTCCAGGAACAGCTTTCGTAGGCAAGAATCATCTAATTTCGATCCATCTATTACACACAAAAAAGGTGTTAATGTCTGAGAAATAAATACAACCTAGCATGTGCGTTTTTTCAGATTTGTGTAGATAAAAATGAAATTTAGTGAGGAAGTAGTCAATTTCTCCGAATCTTCCTTCTGCCCTTGATGTTTGGTCTATACTGATCAATCTAATCCATTTCATAACTTCTTCCTTATTTTCATCGTCCGTCGCCACTTTGCTCGGCTGGTACCTTTTCAGTCAAGCACACTTTTCTGAAGGAAAACAGACTGCTTTTCCCTGGAAAAAAAACTCTACACAAATAATTTTGGTGATAATAAATATTCTCTTCACTATACCTGGATATTTTTTTCCAAACTAAAAAACAATCTAAATAAGATTTTAAGCCAAAATTATATCAGACATGTAGAAGACTAAATTAGATTTATAATTTTAATTCAAGTAAGAATTTTTAAGGGCATTTTAATATAAAGAATTTAAGCTGCTTACAATGGTTACAAATTGTACTCTTATTGCACGCGTCCTATCAGCTAGACTCTTATAATATCTTTGTGTAAAAAACTATGCTCCTGACCAAAAAGTACTGAATAATAGCTTATTTAGGCGCATTATCATATTTTTCTCAAAATTAAAATACTTTGAGTTACCGTAGTATAAGCTTCTTGATTCTTTGAAATTCTATGGATTCATATAAGCTCTGAATTTTATCTTAAAACATGACATTCTAAGCTATCGGATAAGATTTTAGTCCTTGAAAATAATCAAATGTAAGTTATAAGTTTCTTAATCGTTAGAAATCACTTTTTGTAATTAAATTACAAAATCTGACTTAACAGACCTTTCGTAGATTCCTTCTCACTTACCCACCTTACTAGAGCCCGTAAATATAAGGCTGCATTATTTTCAATAACTTTTATATTTAATTCAATCTCAACACATTTATAATCTCCACCTGTTTTGATTGTAAACTATTTATCACTTTTATTAATAGAACTATTTCAAAGAGGATAACTTACTAACAAATCAAAGAGTATTCATGATATGGGATTCAATACGATCCCCAAAAAGCATGTGTAGTGTGGTGGTATTACCCAAAAATTGTGGTAGTATTATTCAGATGTTCATCTCAATTTACTAGCCTTAAACTAGGACTGCATACAGCTAAAGGCAAATCAATACAATACATTTTTTCACTTTTGCGTACTATTTTTTCTTAAACAATTTAAGCTAAAGGTTTTAAAAGACAGGCCAAAAGTATTTACTTTTAAGTAAAAAGTTTTTTAAAAATCAAAACTTCTTTGCTTTTAATTCAAGCAACAAATCAGTATGAAGTTTACATTGGAATAGTTTAAGAGTCTCTAAACAGAAATGCAATAATAAAAATTCTGCATTGGATGGACATTGCAAACTATACTTGGACATTAAGTACAGAAATTAAGTTTTGTATGCGTCTATCATAGTTAGAGCAGCTAAGATCATGTAGAAGTTCACTCTAAAGTCAAAAGATTAAAACAGAACTGAGACTTTCACTCGTATTTATGTTCCTCTATGAAAAGTAGCAGATTACTACCGTTGATAAATTTTGCACGATTCTGGACACAGTCATTTTACAATTGTCTTAACCAGAAAAAAAGAACTAGGGCAAAAACGATTTAAGCCTTACGCTGGATTTAAAAGTGTCAGTTCATTAAGATTCTAAGATAGTCTTGCTTGAGAAATTATACGAGAGCAATTTAAAATCGCTCTTATAGCTAAAAAAAAAACTTACAGCTGAAAGAATAGCATATCGAACCACATATCAAAAATTAAATTTGGAAATAAAGTTGAGTATAAAAAAGGGTCAATATCACAGCCATAACATGAAAAAAGAACTTAAGGCTGATACCTCTGAGTACACTGAAGTACACAATCCTCAAAAACAATCGTTCAAAATGCCTGCAGGGGTCTGTTTTGCAAATTATGAGTGAAAGGAGATTTTCGATATTAACACACCATTATTCGGAATATTTCTTATCACATTTATCAAGAAGTTGTTAATTCGACATTAAAATTTTGAAAATGATTCTCAGGCATCCAGTTCTAAATTGAATTACTAGAGCTGGAAGCGTCCCAAAAAAAATATCAATTTACTGAATTCAGCAAAACTTTCATAAATGTATAATAGCATCCGAAAGATGGAGAGAACTTTGATAAGTTAGTGACTTTTTGAATAAAGTATATTTTTTTCGGCACATAAGCACTTTACTTCTAAACATAGTATTCTTTTAGTCCTATACATTTAGTCTAGAGTTTTTCCAAATATTTTTATTCTTTCCAAATAATTGGTTTTCTCGGGGCCATCATTCGACCAAAATCTCTTACCCACCCAATCATTTTTTAAGGTTTAATAACTTTGGTTTGGAAATAATCTGATAGGGCTAAATCTGGAGAATATGCTCGATGGGATAGAAATTCGTAACCCACTTTATGGATTGTTGGGTATGGTAACTTTACAAGTACGCACCCGTGTAATGTTTTGATGAAATAGCACACGATTGCGCTTATGATCGAGTGTGAGCAAGCACGGCACTTATCACGCGGATAATTTTTTCATTTTTTTTTTCATTTCCAAATATTTATGTAAAATATGATGCACCCTATCAATTGAGAGATACCTACAACCTCAGTCGCTTCATGCACTTTAATTCTCTGATATTTGATGTAACGACCTCTTTTGGACGACCTGATCATTCAGCATCACAACGGATCTCAATATACCACTTCTTAATACGAGTTTTTATCAAGACTTTTCTTGATTTCGGTGATGGTGTTTTTTAGGCAAAAAATACTCGTTGTGCTTAAATAGCACACAAAATTCACTTTATTCCATTTTCGCAAAAATTCAGGAGGTTATCAGCTTCCAATGGTTGTTAAATGCAAACTATATCATCCAACTTGCTCAAAACTTGGCAGTAGTCTATTAATATATGGTAACCGACGAGATCAATGTTGCTAATAAAATTACTGCACGATAAATTCAAAAAGCTACTGACTAATCAAACTGTTCTCATACTCACAAATTCATACTGCTTCAAGATATAAATTCTTAGGTGATTCTAATAAAACACAGCATATTATGCTATTAGTTGGCAGATCAAAATCTTCGTGATATAAAAAAAACATTTAGTGATTTTTACGGCCTCCAACCACACATTCTATTCCTATCTTTGCTCCTTTCGTGCTAAAGCTTAACTGAATACTCAAGAAACTAACAGCTTTACATGTAAGATAAAGAGGAAATCCGTAAATCCTTTTAAATTTAGTTTTCAATGGTAATGGTAACCCAACCTAGCATCTCTTATATTTTATCTTATAATTGGTAAGTAGTTGATTTTTCTATAAACAGAAAATTAAAAAAACTTTTAATACAGAAAGTCATCCAATTTCGACTATCACATTAATATTTTTTTATAGCAAAGTTATTGTATCTGTTGCTGTTTGATTGATGGCATTATTTCTTTAAAACTAGAGATCTGCGGTCAATTCGTTCAAATGTACACTCATCGATAACGAAACATGTCCTTCATCATCTTAAAAATGATACATCTATGTATTGCGTTGGATTTTATAATCCTCAACTGCGATAATTTTGCTGAGGTGAAAATGTACTTGGCTTTCATCAAAGCAAAGGACATGTCATGTTAGTTTCAATATCTTTGTTCCATGGTAAACAAAAATAACTAAAAATCCTTACTACTGGTATAGAGAGGCCTGATTATTTCCTCTGTTTCACATTTTCTTCTTACCGGACATGAAATCATAGAGAACTTTTCTTAAAAAAATAATGGTTTTTTTTCCACGTAAAGGAAGCATTTTACTCAAAAAGAAGGACTTTAAAGTACTTTATAAAGACCTTTGTTAACATGAAAATATAGTAGACGGAACTCCTAAAAATTACTGTCCACTTTAAATCTCTCAAAATTAAGTACACATTGATTTTCATTGGAGGATCAAAATATTAAGTCGAGTTCAAAGTTATGAAAAATAGATCCGATCCTAGTTCTATTGTGTTAAAGGATTTTTTTCTACTAACTAACCAATTATCACTTGAGACTATAAATTTGCAAAAAAACAAAATCCTTTCAACTTCTAATTGGGAATGAAGAAACTTATTTTTATGATCCTTTTAAGAACCTACAGATATTTTTCTATATTTTAATATCATATCTTGGCTTTAAAAAAGTCTAAGAGCATTTTGCGTCCTTTATTCTCGATATTGTTTTGAAAATATCTAAAGATTAACATAATATTATAATGTCATAACATTGTAAAACTACACTTTTGAAACCATTAGCACATTAGTTCAAAGGAGATAAAAAATAAAACAACTGCTAATAAAGACATAAAAAAGAAGCTTCGAACTGAATTTTGGAGATAATTCTAAGCTTATTTTCTGTGAAGTTTGGTAACAGCTATTAGCTGTACTCAACTAAACTACAAACTGAGAAAGGATGACGAAATCATGGCTAATATTAAGAAAAGATGAAAGTTTTAGTACAAGTTTTATCAACTATGTCTGCTATGAGTAAGTATAGAAATTTTAAGATAAAAACTAAGATGCATTCAGATCTATCTGAAGGTAAGGCGATTATTAATATAAGAACCCACTCTAGTCAAGGTAAGTGTAGGTCCTTTTACGAGTTCTAATTGTTTCTAAACTGATTTACCTCTGAGTTCTTTCTTTGGTCTGCTATGTTTCTTACTCAAAAATAATCTTGCAAAAATAAAATTATTTTGGTTCTTGTTACCCTTTTGTACTGCAAAGGTAGAGTTTATCATTTATCGTTTCTATTTTACCCAACTGTTGTTCTTTTTACTATAAATTCTGTACTTTTGATAATATTCGGTTTTGAAAATGTGGAATGTATCTTAAAAACTAGTTTGACTTATGATATTTGGGATGAGTTCTAACTACCTTAGCATGTTTTAATTCTTTAATCTTCCTATAACAAAATTATATTCAGATCTCCATTCCTACATCGCTTAACACTGGTCTCTATATCTTTCTAAAAGTGTAAGTCAATAACTAAGTCAGTATTGTCTTCGTTATCAAAACTTTCTTATCGAATCAATAGAATCTTTTCTGACGCTTTTATCATTACTTTTGCTATTTCCGTATTCAATACTGTGTTAAAGGTAAGGAAAATGTGATTTTCATTTTAAAAGGTCCTTGAGAATTAATCACTGTGCTTTCTTGTAATTTATTCTAGTCGATGATTGTAGATCATATAAAATGAAGAGAGTTATTTCTTCCAGGAGATTACAATTCTACTAGCTGTTATTTTATTAGTCTCGAGTGTGTCTCCTACGGCACAAAGGATAGAAAAACTATCCTTACGTAGCTCCAAATTTAATTATTAGGCGATTATTTACATTTTAGTTGGTTTTATTTTAAAATGCTTCTCAGCATGTATTTTGTATATCCTAGTTGTTTGAAAATTTGTTAAGGCCTCTCATATCCAAGGATTTCTTGACTTGAAATTTAGTACTCAATGGCAGAAACCTTCCAATAATATCACTAAGACTTATACTTTTATTTATTCTACGGTTGATGGTATTGTTGGCTTTTCTTTAAGCTAATTCCGTTTATGTTTTCTATTCACTAACAGAATAGTTCTTGAAGAGTTGGATAACATATGAACTTAAATCGTTCGAAAAGGATAATAGAAAAAATTCAATTTCAGGGAATTTTCGTATAAACTAGCACGTGTGGCCAGTGATTAAAAATATTGCAAATATAAATGTGAACAACTTTCTTATCAATCAAGTGAAAGACTTCAAAGTGAGAAACTTCAACAGAATAGAAACGCAATATTTATTGCAATCATATTTCGTTTCACTATGTAATCATTTCGAGGAGCAGATTTTGTACCTCCTGTAGGTTCTTTTTTATATATCTGTAGGTACTATTTCCTTAGGGACATGATCGTTTATTTTTTCACTTAGGTGATATGGTGGATCTTGCTTAGGACATTATTTGTCACTTATTCATTCTCTAGCTACTACTAGCAAAAGTTGCTTTAATCTTATTTTTGTTTTTCTTGTGTTTTGTAGATTGAGAGTACAATAAATTTTAAATGCATTTAATAAGCCTCAATTAAAATCAGATTGAAACTAACTTTCTTACAATATTTTTGGGTTTTTCGTAGTACCTTGAAAGTAGTATATCTTAGTATGGCATATATTGGTCTGAGAGGCCAACCCCTTTCATATAATTGTAACACTCTAATATACAAATGGGCTTAATTATAACAGTCCAGTTTTTTGGTATTTTTTTCTGTTGAGAACATGGAAGCGTCTTAAATAGTTGACACCATAAGCACATATCTTTTGTCTCTCCAAATAAGAAGAATGACTTCTCTTCTACGTAAGAATGTCATTTATCCATCCTGTAATGTTATAATTTTCCCTTTAAATGTATGGTAGACCATGATTCTCTCTTATAGTTCCATAGACTCTTACTTTAATTTTCAATGATATTTCAAACATCAACGCACTGTTATAATAATTGTCTTGATAAATGTAATACCATGAACCAAGATAAGGGTGCAAAACCGATAAAATGTCTTGTTGTAAGCTTTTTCCTTCACCTGTATAAATCTTATTGTTGCATATTTAACCAGTTTTATTCTCAATGCCCATCCTTGCTGAAATCCCATAGCTCGTAATTTTATGGAGATAAAGTCTTGAACTTGATACATCCTCTCTAAGAAATCATTGCCTCGTCTAGTGATAGTTCTTGTCCGGGTATATAAATTGATTTAAATTTTTGAAGAAAGTTATCCAAAAGAAATCTCAATTTTGAAATTTTAAGGAACTGAAGATTGCTAATTGTCGTTAAAGTGAAGGAAGTTGTTATTGGCTCAAACTGCATACTCGTCATAATCTTTTGAAAGATAATAGCTTTTAGTAAAGGGTCCGTTGACACCAGTAATCCTTCCACTTGACTTTCGCGGTTGTCCTATTAAAATTACTAATCCTAGTAACTTTCCCATATCATTATTTCTAATGTCAGTCAATTTTAATCTCTTATCATTATTTCTATATGATCGGTCAGCCTATTGATATTATAGGTTTGTTTGCGAAATAAGTAAGTTGAAAAACAGATCATAAAATGGACAACATTATCGTCAGGTAATCTCCAAGATATTAATCCATGCAATTTAGCTGTATTTATTTTCATAATAGCACTCAGATTTTTCCTTTTTATGATTACTTCACCCTGATGAAAATCAAAATAAAAGCCGAAATATATTATATTGTAATCACTTAGATGACTGAGTATCATCCATGTAAAGGATTAATAAAAATATTCAATATTAGAACTAAAAAGTGAACAAAAACAAAATAAACAAATCCCGAGAAGACGTCATATGAAGTTCCCAGTCTTTAAGATGTTAAGTTTCAATGTGATATAATTTTGATCTTTAATTAGCTGGTTCGATCACATTTCTATAGTCGAAGCTCGAATACTTCCTTAATTTCTATTTCAATATTCTTGTAAGCTTCTCGATTCTGTTTCTTTGCCCATTTTTTATAAAAGTAAATAAATAAATTCGTATGGACTATTTTTAAACTTAACTTGATTATCAAAGAATTAGTTAATTTTTCGAGCTTACGCATAATCGAAATTATTCTAAAGGTGTTGGATAAAATTATGAATGATCCTTTGCCAAATTTTTCATCACTATAAGCAGAAACTTCTTTTTATTCCGCTTATATAATTAAAGATTATCACAAATTCTACTAATTTATGTTATCATGAATTACACTTTCCATCCAATTGAATGAGTGATCATATTTACGAGTGCACCATGTGCGTAGTATTTATTCACTTTCACATTCATTTAGTCGTTTCATAGTTAGTCAGAGTTTTCTTCATATAGTCCAAACTGCCCTCATCCGCATAAAATATCACAAGATACCGCCTTACTGTGATAATAAGACTCACGTAATATTTCTTCAGTTAAAGACTTGTTATATTCTTCTTCTTTTTCCTTTTCCCCATAATAAAACTCCATTTGGGTCTGCAAAAATATTTGTTTCAACAACAAAATCTAATCCTCTGTAAGACGCTTGTGATATAAAACCCGACACAGCTGTATGATAAAAGGGTCACTGTTTATGGCTATAAGATATCTTCGATTACTTCAATGTTAATATCTTTCCAGAGTATATGAAAAATGATGAATATTTTCTGCACGCAGATGTGATAAAGTTAAAACCAATCCGCGATCATCTCAACTGGAAACGTTATGACTCTTGGCATCTAGATTTTCCCTGCAAACTATTAAATCAGATCAGATGATAAGTGTGAGCAACTCTTAAGACCATATTTCTGTCAGTTGATCTTGTACCAAACCGCTTAGACTACTTCCTCGTGAGGCTGAAGAGCAACATATCATCTGGATTAATATGCTTATGTCAATTTGTGTGAATGTATTTACTTTTTATTAAGGTTACGATTCTGAATCGTACCAAGCGATTCATTCAATAAATTTCAACTTTTACTTTCTCAACAAATCTTTTGAAATGATTTTGTCCAATATGGGCTTGAAATCTTTCAATCAGTCGTCGATCTTTTGTTCTTTCCTGGACTTCCTCGTCAACACTTTTCTCATTTATAATAGCCTTAGGATGAATTCAGCAAAAATCGCTGAATATGTAACAAGTGAAATTCATTTTCTTGTATTAATTTTTTTACTTTTCATATTTTACCTCATAGGTAACTAAATTTATTTTTTTTTTACTTCATGGATTTCTCTTTAACACTACAGGAAGTCGACGAGTATTACTTAAGTCTGATTAAAGTTTTTTTTTCTTTAGGTTTTTACTAAAAACAATATCTTTCCTTTTAAATTCATTCAAAATATGGAAAATAAATAAACTTTTTTAAACTTATTAAATTGCTTTCCTTCCACTACCCCAGTGGAATAAGAAAAAAATCGTACATTGCTAGTAACTGAGCTAACTTTCCTCAGATTATCCTTAGAAATTGTTTCTAATCTTTTAAGGAGTTGGCATTAACTGGCATTAATCCAATCATAGTTTTATAATTTACCATTTTTTAGAATTTGTGTGTTAACTACAGGGCGGTTTGAGTTTTTCTTACTTTACTATGTAATTGCTCCAACACTTTTAGTATCCTTCCACTTAAACCAAACTTAACCAATTTACTATTATAGGATGGTTACTGGAAAACTGACTGATATGGACCAACAAACAAACAAACAAATAATATTCACCAAAAAGTTATATGTTTTTTTAACTTTTGTTATTTTATTTGGAACTAAACTTAGTGTACTTTTTCAGTATTATGTACGAAAAATACATCTATCGAAATACTACCATTTTTCTGTTCATGAATGCAGGGTCTTATTCATTTTTCACGATTACAAATAGACAAGATTTCATATCCCAGGCTTCGAATCTTGGTTCAAATATTCACTCTTTTTATGTTCCTGATTTATTCGAGATTTAGTATGTAGATAAGCCCCACAAATATAAGTCTGTAGTCATAGAACCAGGTAAATATGGAGGGCAAATAAATCTCTCCTAGGAAGTCAATGGTAGCTCAAATAGTATGTGCAACACCTCCTAACTAATGACATTTTATATATTTATTACCTCCGTCTTTTGGACGTAAAACATTTTCGGTGGTTCTTTTTAGCTCATCATCCTCATTTTAAGTAAATAGCACCCAATAACTCTTTCAACCATATCTCTGACCGAACCAAATAATACATTTTTGGAAATGAAATTCATTCCTTGGTATTTTTAGTACCTCAAAATCTACAATTAATTTTTGTTGATTTACTTTTTTAACGAAAACTACCATCATCACTCTTTATCAAAATTATTTAAGAAATTTTGTTACCCATGACCAGGTGCTGAAATTGTTGACGATATAACTTAAACCAATTGAATATTTAACGAAAACCTTAAACACAATTTCAGAATCTTCTGATGTGATATTTTAGCTATTCTTAGTTAAGTAGACCATCGAATGGTAGAGAAATATTTATTCCTCAAAGATGAATCCCACACGATCAGCGCTATATCATTACAAAAATTGCCTACAGATCCAATTTATTCAAACACGGCGATTAGATGCCAAATCATGTCAGAACCAAGAATATACTCTTAATTTTAATAAATCAATCTTTTAGTGAAATAAAAAACTTAAAGAGTTCTACTTGTTGCTGGACATCATATGTTATGTGTTTCAATTTTCTATGGATTCTTAAAAATCTACAAAATAAAAAATATTGCAAATGATTAAGGTTCGTCTCTTTTGAATTCCTTCAATGGCCACCATGTGATAAAATAAAATATCTCTGGATTATTTTATCTGAGCCCATTCGCCTGAAATTGTAAATAAAATATTTAACAAAAGTTAAGTTTAAGATATGAAAAGCATAAAAAATAATAGTAGCTTTCAATCAAAAATATAAACGATATATGTTGAAAAATTAATTCTGGCAGAGTTACCAGAAATCATCCTCCATTATTTTTCCTTAGATATCGCTAAGAAGAAAAAGTGTCTGCAAAGTAAATTTTAAGGTTTAGAAAATTCTTGTCGGCATTTAGTGAGAAAATAAAATAAATGCTTGAAAATTTCAGCTACATACTTTGCTTTTTACTCTCCAATATTCCAGTATTCAAAATATACTTTTAATTTAATTTAATTTAATTTAATATACTTAAGCTGAAATTACATTAATCCATAAAAGTATCCACAGAATGAAATTTGATTAATACTTAAAGCCAACAAAACATTGAAATATAAATTTTAATGAAAGCATCAAGTTCGAATTCTAGAATATCTATCAATAACTAGAACTTCCTTCATCCAAAAACTATGCAAAAAAAGGCACGATGGTAAGGTTAACTAAACTATAAATCCTTAGAGCTAATACTGAAAAACTGAAGAACTTAACAAAAGGCTTTTATAGTAGACCATAGTTCCAATGTGAACTATTCTAAAAGAAATAAAAAAAGAATAACTAAAACGAACAAAAACGTAATCCCACTAAACGGGCTCTCAATATGTCATCATTTTCCAAGCGTAAAAAATTTTCATCCTTGTGACTGCTCATATTTTATAGATGGAATTTAAATACAACAGACGCTCTTACTATATTTCTCAATCGCTACAAAGTACACCCCTATACCCTTAGAATCTGCTTTTTTATAGTATACCTACTATAAAATACCAAACTTTCCCATTTTCTCATCTTCCGCATTATGTCTGCCTCACTAACTCTTTCATTTACGAAAAGCAAAACTGTCGATCTTAAGCCTCTATACTTCTACTATGCTTGTTTTATCCTTAACTGAAGTAAATATCAATTCTTTAACCTAAACTCATAGGTTCAGTTTCCAAGTACCTACTATATCGACAA
>JXPE01013830.1:7147-25950 GCA_001015215.1 Holcocephala fusca
AAAAAAAAAAAACACCAAAAGTCAACGTTTTCAGTAATTTATTGTCTTTTTTTCTACGATATTTCCTTAACCACTCGCCAAATGCACTTGGCTAATCATTTTAAGGGTTCCTCTATCAAATCAACTGTGAAAAAAAAATGTTTATTTCAAAAATAAGAAACATTTTGCTAGATTCGTAGGTAAACAACTTTTGTACCGCTCCTAACCGTGTGCGGCATCCTTGGGAAGGGAACGATGTAGCGTTATATTATTATGAAATTCTTAACTGATTTCCATTTTCAAAAACATATCTTAATTTTTTCAAAAGCCGATATTCAGCATTCTTATCAGAGTTGGAATATTCCTTTTTCATACATAAAAGGCTTGCGTGAGTCACATACATCTTCTACACTTGCTAATAACACTCCTAAATTTCTCAATATCTCAGCTCTCAACATATTTTGTTTTTATAAGTTTCACATCCTTTCATCGTTTCTTGCAGTGAATAGTTCTTCAAAATATTTAAAAAAAAAACAAATTTTTTCACTTGAAAACATTTTAGTTAAACATAACAGAAAAATCTAAACGTACACATAATATGTGCCAGTATTCCTGAAGAGGTTAAGTCCAAGTCCTGATTTTTTCCTGTTTACTTCCTCCCATTGCATCGTTGGATATAAGAATTGTTCCATAAATGAATGAGAGACTATATCAAAATAATTGACTCAAAAATGAATTACCATAAGCGTTTTTCCATCGATAATTATTTACAATTCATTTTAAATATTTGTGTAATACATGTAAGATGAACCCAAATGATTATTGAATTGAATTTGAGAAATAAATGTCGGGCAATAAAATTTTGCATGCATTCCTTTAACATCATAAGAGGTTTAATAATATGTAACTAAAAATTTATGCGATTATCCCTTTTAATTGAAAAAAAAAATTATAAACATTTTTACATTCATTACAAAATTATCATGCAAATAAATAAAACATTAATCATCTAAATATTAACAGAGCATAAAATATTGACCACATGCCCTCATTCTAAATGGTAGAGTTAAGAGACGTTCGTTTTACGAATATAAAAAAATTAAAGAAGTTCTTAGATCCATTAATTCCTAAATGCTTTCACAGCTTCTAAAACTTCCAACGGAGTATTTCATTCCAAGAAAATTATCTAGAACTTTTTATATTTTTAATTTCTTTAAATGACTAAATGCCTGGCTAAGAAATTCTTTGTAGAATTTAATTTCAAATTTATTAATTCTCATTTTCATAGCTTTACATTTTTATTAAAATTTTCACACTTCAATTAAGTGATCTAAGTTTCAGTCTACATGCACGTATATCTAAATGCTAAAATGTAAATAAAATTAAGAAATTTCAAACTATGATAAATTTGTGTGTGCTCTATTTGAGGCATAACTTACAAAATATAAATAATTCATTATTTAACCACAAATATTTTTATTTAAGATTTGTTTTGTAAGGTTTTTTCTTTTGTAATTTTTACTATACGGGAAGACTCATAACTAGCTTGAGAGAATCTCTGTTAATCCTTGCTTGTGTACAAATTTGTCCTTCTGTTAAAATTGTAGGCTCATTTTGAAGATATTTAATTGTTTTTTCTGCATAGTCCAGAGATTCTTTTAAATATTTTGCACATACGTCTTTATCTCCTGCTCTTCTTCCGCGTTCTGCTAAAGTTGCATGTAATTCAAAGCAAAGTAAACCAAGAACACGAACTTCAACTAATAAAAATTAGTTTTTTCATTTGTCGTTATAATTTTATTGGAAATTTTAAAAAACTTTAAAAATTAAGTACCTGGTGCTAATTTTTCATAGAGCTCTATCATTTCTTTACAAATCTGTAATTTTTGTTCCAATTCTTCAAATGTTGTAGATTGTAACATTTCTGTCCCACCAGATCCTATTAGTTGAGCTAATGCAATTTTAACATCGCATAAGTGATGATGTGATTGCGGTAACCATTTACCATAATGATTTAAATATCTTGAAAATATTTTAAAAATTTTACGTTTAATACATTTGTAAAAGAAATTTTTCATACCTTAAACAATTTTGAATGCTTCCTTTTTCCATGGCTGCTAGATCCTTTCCTGATCTGTCCAGAATATCATTAACATAAGCTTTATCTATAGTTTTTCCACAAGTTTGACAACTTAATGTGTATTATTTTGAAGAAAAACAAAAGATTGCGAAAGAATTAATCGATTTAAAACAAAAAAAATAAGAAGGAAGCCTACCTCCAATCATTATCCCAAGATTCTAAGCTTAATGGAAGTGCTAATCCTTTACAATCCTTATTATTACAGAAAATAGCACTATAATATGTTTTTAATTCCGTAACATCTGTACATCGTATGCAATCGCATTTAAATAATTTCGTTTGAAGTAGATGATGTTGCCTACTTGCCGTCCCCCAAAGTGCATCTGAATAACAAATACTTAGATTTGAATCTTTTTTTATTTCATTTGGAGCCCAAAAAATCATATCTCCTTTTCGAGTGAAACTTTTTATTAAATTTGGATAACATGAGTGCTCTACTAAAGAAGCAGTATTATAAACTGCAACATATTGGGGCTCTGAAAGTGGGACTTCATGACCATTGATCTGTAGAATTCCAATTACTTTCATAATTTCATCTTCAGAGAATTTGTCGTATTTAAAAAACCTTTATAAATTTTTTTTTCTATATAATTTTGTTACTCAATCGTTTTGTTAAAGAAAAAAGACATTTTTTTTTTAAGATGTATAAAAAAAATTCTTCAAACCTTGGAATAAATTTAGCAATTCCTTCTAAATCAATGCGCCATTGAGCTGTACCTCGTCTATCGTCAACATGAGATTCAAGTTGTATAAACTGTTCCCATTTTTTTGGGTCACGTTCTTTTAATAATAAGCACCGCAAAGTTAATAAGCACTGATATATTGGATGAGGTGCCATAAAATGTTGAATTGATACCTGGAAAATTAAAAATATCGTTTTTTTTTTAATTTTCTTAACTAGCATTCAGTTTTAAAAAAATTGGGATTAAGGTTTTAAATTCATCAAGTGCAATATTGAATCTATTTAAGAAACATGTACTTTCAAAAAACACATATTAGAGAAATTGTCCTTTTTAACCCGACTTTCTAATTCTTTTCAAAAGTGTTCAATGGGATTTAGGGCGAGTGACTGCGGAAGAGTATCAACAAATAACGAATTTTGTACGTATAAATAATCCACTACTAAATGATGTAGATCGTGTATGCTTGGGATCATTCTCTTGTTGAAAAATATAATCTTCTCCAAGTTCGAAATATTTTGAATTTTTTTTTCATATTTTTTTTAAATACTTCTTATTTCGCCTTTTCCCTGATAGTAAGTTTCCTTGGACAACTGATTCAAGGGTAATTTTTTACATTTCACTCATTTTATAAGACTTAATAATACTACGAATTGTATACTGACTTTAAAACAAACTATCTTTCACTCTAGTTTGTTTGTTTGTTTTTTTTTTGCTATTCGAGCCCAAGATTGGAAAAATTGCATAATGTATTTAAATAAAATAGCCGCAATTCAGTAGAAAATATCTAAAAATCTATAATGAGACTTCTCCCATTTTTGGTTATGAAATTACGTTTCCAGGAACATTTTACAGATTGTTCCAAAAAATTAAAAGCTAATTGTGCTAATACTTTTTTATCTATGAAAATGTGTTATTTCCAGGTTTCTTTTATTTTTATAATAAGACTTATATTTTTTTTGTAAGAACTTTTTTATGTAAATTGTAGCTTTTTTATAAAAGAAAATATTTTTGTTGAAAAACTGAATAAATTGTTTTATTTTTACGCCATTTGTTGATAATTTTATTTAAAGAATTTGAGTGTAGTCCGAAATTTTATACTCGTTTTGTTTTAACGTAAAAATTCTCTCTTATCAGACCAGGTACGTAAGAATTTCTTTTTTTCGTAATTCTGTAGAAAATAGAGCACAAAATGAAAGACAGCTTTCAAATAAGCTGTGCTCAGAAAAGGGCGTAGGGTGTAGAGACAAACAATAAATTGCATTCTTTATGCATTTTTCATGAATTTTTAATTCGACTAAATTACTTTTAGCAAAGATTGGTATCACCAACATCCTACTTAAAACAACACAATTACTTCAGTACAATATACTAAGTTAAATCGCACAGTAATTGTTATATCATTCATCTCTTTGAGCAGCTATCTTATACAGAAGTTTTGCCAAAAACTTTATAAATAGAATCTTCCCTAAATTTACATTTAAATCTCCTATGTATGTACTTGGTAAATTTTAAGACACAGTACTTCCTTCATTGTTCGAAGTCTTTAGATCGTTGACTGAAAAATATTCATTTTAAATATTCATTCACACCTTTCTTCCCCGGTGTATTATTTTTAACAAGATCCCATCACAGCTTTTAATGTTGTGACTATTTTTAAATTCATTTCCATTTGTCTGACAAGGTACATTCACACTAATTAAATGTATGAAAAGGCATCCAACCATACGTAAATGAGCCCGAAGAAACTCTTAGGATTTTATGGTTGATGCTTTACAGTATGTTTTTTTCTTTATTTATTTATTCATTTTTTGTTCTTCACTATAAGGGTGGTACTCACTTTACTTCCTCTAGCAATTGTTATCTCACATTCTCCAATATGCCTGAAACTATTTTGACATTCTCTCTGGCATATTGGCCATCCACAACGATCACATTCCAAATAATCATCTTCATTGAGTCCTTTCATGCATCCAACACATACTGGTCCAGATATTTGTGATGGACCACAGACTAGAGGCTCTTCCTTTAAGACGATATCACCAGATTTTATGGTTCGACTTGCAACTAAGTACCGGCCATATTTCTCGTTAGACTTTATCTGGAAATTGAAGTCCCTTAGCAAATTAAATTACTACATAAATTGTTTTTTTTCTTGTTTCTTATTTCCATACATAAAATGGATGACATTTAGATCTATGCAATTTCCAGTCTTGCTTTTGATGATTCACTGAGCAATAGTACACCTGCTGGCAATTAGAACATTTTGATTTACTTGGTGTAGAACACACAGAACATGTAGTAGAATCACCAGCTATAGCAATATTAGCCATTTATATTTATAATTAGAATATAACTAAAACAATCATTCAAAAACAATTATACAAGAATTTTGTAATGCACGGATCAAGATTGATTTTCGTTCTTGTTTTTTTTTTTTTTTGGATCAGAAAACAACAAAATCAGCAAATAATTCACTCTTTTAATCTTTGTTTAGACTCTAAAAGAACAACACGCAACCAATTCTAAGGCAACCAATGTGTGACTGACTGGCTAACTGGCTGTAGCATTTTTATTTTAGCTTTTCTACTAAGTGCCCAAAACTAACTTCTTGTAGCTTTAAATCTCTATAGATTTATTTTTGGCTTTGAAATTTTTGATTTTAGCAAAAGGTCTAACATATTTAAAGGGCTTGTAGTTATTAGCCAGTTTTATTTAATCGTTGAAGAAGAAAACTTATGAACTCAAAAAAAAAAAACTATCATGTCGCGAGAATTGATAATAAGGAAATAATCAATTTCCTTTGATGTGATTCTTTCATTAAAGTCGAGTGAAACCGCTGGTATCAATGAATAAGAATTTCATTCATCAAAAGATATTAAAATAAAATTAATTAAGTTGTCCGAAACTTTTCTTATTTGTATAAATTAAAATCAGTGATCCGTGTGACATCAATTATGTACAAATTTTGTTTATTTTTGTTTTGTTTTTCTTAAACTTAAACCAAATTATAAATAAAGTAGTTTGGAGAAAAAGAAATCTATTACTTTTACGTTTATTTCAAGACTTTATTTAACATAGTCCAGCATCGTTTTATTTTATAATTTGGTGCCATGTTAAAGATATCTTCATAATACCTCTCTCATAGCAGCCCTGGTCACTATTGACGAAAAATTCGACTTGGCGATTTTCACAGTCTTCTCTTGATGCTAATTTCTCATCACTAAGGAAGTTTTGCAATAATAAAAAAAAAGATTATAATAGCTTCATGCTCCTACAATCCTGGACTACAAGATGCATGCATTAAAACTTCCCCAACAAGTTCCCAGAATTTATGGTGAGTTACTGTAAGCGTGTATGATCTGGCGTTGTCCTGATGAAACAGAACATCTTTCATGTTGATCAATTCTGGCCACTTCTGACCAATTGTTTGTTTCTAACGACCCAATTGCTAAAAGTAGAGGTCCCTGAATTTTGTGTTTGACCATTTCGAACCATCTTATAGCAGATAACTTCTTTCTAGTGGCAGCAAACCCTTCTTGGTCATTGTTCTTGATTTGACCATCATTTGAACCGCTTCACTGCGCGTTCAATATGATTGTTTTTTTAAAATATATTCGTATTTGACCCAGTGTTCATTCCCAGTCACCGTTCGTTTAAAAAATTAATCGATTTTGTTCAGTTTAGTCAGTTTCGTAGATAAAAATTCAATTCATTATGATTTTTTTTTGTCAATTTGTGCGGCAATTTAAAGTGAAAAAGAATATTTTAAAACAGACTATTAACACTCTTCTAAAAACCATGTTTTAATTATACAATAAGCAAACGTACATTTCATTTCATTTATTTTTTAAAGAATTCCTCGCCATTTCGTCAAGGCATACTCGCCATATTCTCTGGACATTACTTCCTCTGGCTATTCGGCTTAGCTGACCTGTACTTCCAGTATTATGAAGAAATAAAGCATTGCCTCGATTTGTTGATGGCTTCAAAAGATGGGCAGTATTTTCAACGCGGAATTCGTTGATTTAGATTTCTCATACTTATTTTGGTTATCAATAAGCAAAAAAAAATCCAAATTTAGAAAAGATTTTATATTTAAATTCATATTTCGGCATGTTTTTCTGCAGATGGTGTGTCATTAGTGAGGCAACTTTAATCCATTTTTTCACGTATTATGTTTTAATTGAGAAGTGTTTTGAATAAAAACTATTTGATTTTGGGAAATAACATTCTTAAAAATATTATTCTCAAAAGAATTTGTGATTCTTAACAACCATAAATATTTATTAGTGTTCGTAGATTACAAGCTGACAAATGTGTATGGGGCCATTAAATGAATTGAGTAAATTTTCAAAAATTTAAAGAATTCTCATTCGTTTAACTCGCCGCAATGTCAGAAGAAGTTTTTTTAGGTTTAATAGCACAAAAATAACCAAACCTAATCCCATAGATTTCCATATTTAAAATACAAAAGAAATCACGTACATCTTTAACAAAGAAGATCCTACAGAAAAAGAACAATTTAGGCCCTACTACCCCTAAAAAAAAGACTTTCTTCGATATTGCCTATAAGATAGATTTTGCATAGTTTTAGGTGTTTTTGAAAATAAGTTAAGAGGGCTGTACTCATTTTTTTAAAATGGCCTTACACAGAAAACTAAAAATTAAAAAACATGATTTCATGTACATATTACAAAAAAAAATATATCTAATATTTTCATATTATTTTAAATGACCATGCCAATATTTTCTCAATATTTGAAATAAAAGCTTTTAAGATATTGAAAACCTTTGGTTAATACAAGAGCTTCGGATTCTAAAAAATTAGTTCATCGATTTTTGGGGGAGTTTTAAAAAAAGAAAAACTTAATAAAGAAATTAAAATGAACAAAATTAACCACAGAAAAAAAAATGTCACATGAAAGTAGAACTTTTACTAAATGCGTAAATCAAGGTAAAAATATATCGCGTAATGGTGTTACTCTGAAAATTCCGCTTTAACACCTCACTTGATACCCAGGTATCAAAGTTTTGAAGTGTTGTCGTGACCTCAGTGTAGTTTTTGTATCACGAATTGGCCTGTTGCCGGTGGTTACCATGGATTGAACTAGCAGGTAAGTGGAATATTTTATTCAGTACTAATTGTTTTGTTTTTTTTTTCATCTATAGATGTACTTTAAAGGTTGTACCTGTAACTACTGATGGAAATTGCCTGGATAGCCTTATCCAGAAGGCTTTAGATCCAGAAAGAATTGAGCAAGGATTTGCCTACTAATTTCCTCAAACCAATTTTTATCAAAAATAAAACTAAAATCTTAGAGGCTCCACACCGAATTTATTTTTAGGCACTTTTTCTGAACAGGGAAATAACCTATTTTTATTAACCACAGAGATTTCCTGTACTTACTATGAAGAAAATAAAAACCCACTAAACAGGAATTCATTCCCTACAACACATGTGCTACGTAGCACTACATTCCAAGAAAGCAGCTTCTTCTGCCATCTCAATAGATTGGGGAACACTTTAACACTCCACAATTCAGCATTAATTATAGGGGCAACCTCTGTCATATCGCATATTTATTAACGGTGCAGGATTGGAAAACCTTGTGACATTCCCATCTTCATCTTTAATTCGAACAGATTTTAGAAAAAACGTTGGTAATGCACCGCCACAATATAAACATATAATTATTTCGATGGAATAACCATCATGAAGACAAACCAAGTAACCCCAAATCAACTATAAAAAATAAAGAACAAAAAGTGATTTCTTTTCCACTAGACATTGGCATACATGAGCAACCTACTCTAATTGTGTGTAGACAATAAAGTTAGTTTAATAAAAAGGAAAGCAATACATTCCCAAGCTTTCAGCACAATAAATTCCAAAGAAACTCTATGGTAATCCTCCAAGCCCTATTTATGATGTTCATTCCATCCTTAGCAAGGCCACAACGATAAATACCCCTGTTACATATTAAAAAACAAAATAAATGAAATTATTTCCTTCTGAAATAATTTCAAGTTTTAATGCTGAATCCCCAATTCGGGGCCTGAGAAAAACAAAATTCCTCCGATAAGCGGATCCAGTTACGATTTCTTGCCCCATTATCAAAATTCCTCATAAACAAAAACAAACTCATAAAAGCATACAAAGTTGTAACTTGCAAGTCTGTTGGATAAAGACTTCTTTGTTCAAGTTCTTCTTCAAGAAAGAAACAATAGAAGCTTTGTGTTTACGAAAACATACCCAGAGAAAAGCTTACTTTGCATATAGCAATCAGGAGTTCCCTTATCCATGGAAATATGTTCATTAAGCATATTCCACGATCGTGGTGATACTTTCAAAACATTTAAATATAGCCTCAAACTGGAGTTCTGCTTGAAATTTGGCTCCAGGTGTTTCTACCGAAGCTAAGTTCCTTTCTACAATTTTAATCCCGATATCTCTACCGACGTTCGTTTTTCTAAACTTATGCTCCCGGTATCTCGACCGACGTTCGTTTTTTTTAATTTTTATTCCCGGCGGTTAGACTGAGTTCGTTTTCCAATCTTGCTCCCGGTGTTTCTACTGGAGCGAAGTTTTGTTCTAATTTTTGTTCGCGGCGGTTGGTGTCTGAGTGCGGTTCTAATATTTGCTCCCGAATTCAAGAAAACTACTCCAAAAGTCCGGGGATTGTTTTCAAAAAAAATAAAGTGTATGAAGTCAGCTGACTTAAATACACACTAATTTGCTCTCTCTTTATTAAGTATACTATTAGTAATGTTAAATTATAGATAAGTTAAAAATAAATATCAATTTGTTCAAACCATTCAATAAGGCACCGTGTTAAGAGATTAAAGAATATGAAGTTTAAATTTGTTACCTGTAACACGCCGACCAAGACCATTTCAGCTTGTGGAGCGAGTAAAATTTTTCACACCCTCAATTGACCCTATCTTAAGCCGAGTTAGTAAAAAAAATACCAAGAAAATCAGTCTATAAGTGATTTTTCGTTTTGTCATCCAAATTGATCTCTTCTGCTCGGAATTGGCAAGGCAAACAGTAAAACTGAAGTTTACGTGAAATTCACGAGAAACTAAACGGCAGAGTGCAAAATTTCTGTTAAACATTTTATCTTTCCTGCACGCTGGGTGCCATGCGATGTTAATAATTTCTACAAAGTGAGTACTATGGGAAACTTGAAAATTACCGATGGACAAAATATTGAAAATATGAAATATCATGAAAATATGATAATTCTGAACGTACGAGTATTGCATGCTAGAAATTTTGTAAAAAATTTGAATTATACTTTTTCATGAAAATCAAAAGTCGAGTAGCAGATAAAGCAGTGCACGCTACATGATTAAGATATCAGCGCTATGTCGTTGTGATACTACCATTAACGATTTCATGTAGTGGACAAAAATTACGCGCAGCCTGAATTTTTTTCTGGGCGCAGCTCACAGCTTAGAACTTTTCATAATTTCACTGCAAAATTTTTTTTTTTCCTCTATTCTTTTCATAAATAGCAGTCTGTTGGCGCAAAACGTCATATAAAATTGCTTAGAAGAATGATTAAAATTCACGTCGTACAACACTTCAGAAGATGTGATAGACATAGACCGCAGATCGGACACCTGCCGACACAAATCTTATAGCACAACAGGTGACTACTGCAAAGCTTAAACACAGAACACTTTCGATCTGTAAATGCAACAACAGCTGAAATTTAAATTAAACAAATACTTTTGTGTTTTACAAGGAAAGCTTTTTTTTAGATCCTTTCACTTACAGTTCTAGATTCGTCAGCAGGATGAAAAAGTTGCTAGTTACTTAGATGAAGATAGAATTTTTTATGCATTGTTATTGAAAGTACAGGACACGTCGCAATCACCGAGTTGTGCAATTTTTGTGTTGTTGCTAGTAAAATTGCTGTTTCCCGTGTTATCGAAAGTTTAGATGGAAAAAAATTGCGTAGCGATTTTATGTCCACGATGCTAGTCTACTTCTTATTAAATAAAATTGACTATTCTTCACGTATCTCTACCCTACATTGCCTTATAGTTGTAAGTAAGCTAAATCTGCTAACAACTTCAAACATTTTTGTTAACGATAAACATTTTTTGCAATTCGTTTCATACTGTCACCCCAATTATTTAAAAAACAATTTCAACTATGAAATAAGCTTCATCAAGCCTAAACTAATTCTACTAGGACGAGTATTAATTTAACAACCAAGCATTGTCCATCTATCTTTGCGATTATATACTTCATTAGTAGCAGTCTTTCGTATTCTAAACTTGTTTATAACTCACAAAACTATCTTATAAACTACTTGGACCTACTAAGGGTATTTGTAGCATCATAGAGTTACCCCTACGCCATTGCAACATGATAAAAAATCAAAAATTAGCTNTGATAAATATTAATTGCAACATGATAAAAAATCAAAAATTAGCTCAACAAGAAGTCCATGTAATCTACTATGAAGTTAGACCGTCACACTTATAGGGTATTTCCATTCTATGATCCTGGTAACCAATTGTTTCCTACACTTACAAAGCTTATTCCATTTCGATCTGCATAAAAGAAAGAATGCATTTGTCACAGCTCTCGCAAAAAAAATGTTCAGATTAGTTTTGTTATTGTCTTAAGCCCTTGATTGCCTAGTTTACGATCTTTGGATGAGTTCTGATTGGATCAGTTAAGAAATTTAGCTTTAGTCCAGCTATATTAAAGTATCCTAAATGTTTTTGGGGATAAAATAAAAATCTCCCATGGCTTTACAGTTTGCAACACACTTTTCTTTTCAGCTAAAACGCAAATATGGCACACACATGACACTCTGTTGAAATTTTATTCGTATTTAATTTTTAAGCTGTTAATAGAAGCCTAGGAAACCGAATCTACAATGAATAGTTTTCTTTTCTTAGATTATTCACATCTTAAGAATGCATAAATTTAACAGATAGATGAATTTGTTGATCCATTTCTCTTCGTAAAAAATAGACATTCCACTTCTCCATTCTCATGGTACATGTACATGGGTATACATCTCTAACTCAAGTTTCAGTGCTATTAATGATTGAATTTAAAAAATCAAATGGTACATGATTGAAGCGGAGATAGTACTAATCTCAAATGATGAAATTGGATGAATCTATGGTATATTCTTCATAGAAGAATTCTAAGAACGAATTTTCTTTTTCTTTTTTGTAAGTACAAAACTTAGACTTTTGATCAATTTAGTTAATAACTATAATCCTGGATAGATGATTTTTTCTCATAAATAAAATTCTCGCTAAGCCGTCCAAGAGATAAATTATTCTAGGATTAGATCAAAGATATGAAGATAATCTCTGGTTCAACTAGTCACAAGTTTAAATCTCTTGAAAATTTTCTTCCCTTATGCTCTACTCTTGCATATCTGGCAATAATTTCATTTTAAACACATCACAATTTTAAATGAGATATCTAAGGTAAATGCAAGACTTGGCACTTTTAAACAGGGTCACCTGTTGATTTAACATACATCCATTAATTATTCTGTGGAGCGCCACTCATGTGCAAGAGTTTTTTTTTTTTCTAAAAGTATTTTGTTATGGATGATCTCCTGTAAATGCAATTAAATTAAAAACAAATAAAAAGAAATGAAAATTGTAATAAGCATACAAGCATTAAAAGAAGATTTTTAAATGGCATTTTCTTATAAATTTGGCAGATTTCCTAAAGAAAGTTGTTTCACATTTTTCAAAGGATGTTCATTTGTGTCTAACATCTAATAAAAATTACGTGCGAATTGAATAGTGGGTGAAGTAATTTATAATTTGTTTTTTTGGATGAAAAATAATTTGATAATTTGTTTTCTAGGAGATATCAATGAAAATCCAATGATTTATGGGAATGAAATACCAAGCAATAGTTTCGATAAATATTACATGAATAACAGAGCCATTTAAGTATAAATGTGAATTGTGAAGATAAATTGAAGTGAAAAACTAAAACGTTGATAAAACTTGGTTTTATGTTCTACTTTTATTTAGGTTTAAAGGATTTTAAGGGCCAAATTGTGAATCAAAATAAAATAAAAAATTAATTAAAATTGAAAAACTCGATGAAATCCTGAAAAAATTGAGTTAGATCAGAATGTAAGCAGCCATGCTAAAGATCTGAACATTGACCACAAAACAGTTTTGAACCATTTTCACAAAGCTGAATGCAAAACGAAGTTCGATATTTGGGTGCTACATGAATTGACTCAAAAAAATTAGGTAAATTAAATAGATTTTCTATAATGTGAGATACTACTGAAATGGAACAAAATTGATCCATTTNAGGTTTAAAGGATTTTAAGGGCCAAATTGTGAATCAAAATAAAATAAAAAATTAATTAAAATTGAAAAACTCGATGAAATCCTGAAAAAATTGAGTTAGATCAGAATGTAAGCAGCCATGCTAAAGATCTGAACATTGACCACAAAACAGTTTTGAACCATTTTCACAAAGCTGAATGCAAAACGAAGTTCGATATTTGGGTGCTACATGAATTGACTCAAAAAAATTAGGTAAATTAAATAGATTTTCTATAATGTGAGATACTACTGAAATGGAACAAAATTGATCCATTTTTGAAAATATTGATAATGGATGCTCAAAAATGGATCACATACGACAACATCGTGCAAAAAAGATAGTAATCAAAACGTGATGAGATTTTACAAACAATGGCAAGACTAAGATTGACACAAAGAAAGGTAATGCTAAGTGTTTGGTGGAATTAGAAAGGAATCGTCCATCATGAAGCTTTACCGGCTACCCAAACGATTGATTTCAATCTCCACTATCATCAACAAGCAATTAATTTGAGACAAAGCGGCTAGAATAGATTAATAGGAGAGGTGTTTTATTTTGTTGTAACAACGCCAGACTACACACATCTTTGATGAAAGAGCTTGACTGGGATGCAGAACCTTAAAAATCTTAATGGTTCTATATTAAATTCAAAATAGGCCTATGAAAATGAGTCGTCTCGGTTTTTCGCTTCTAAGCCACAGATTCTCTATACTGAAGTATAATGGTTTTTGCGCAAAAATTACAAAAGATCGTAGACCAAAATGGCACACATTTCGTTTAATAAACTCCATTTGAAAAATAAGAAAAGTGTATTTAATTGTTGGTTAAATTTATTACCGAACTTCTCCCGCTCCCACCATCTATTATAATGTTCTTTTTTTACTAAGCTTACCTTCCTCACATTTATTAATTCTGGAAAGACATTTTTATTTTCTCATTTAAAATAAGGAAAACATTTTTTTCATTTAAAATTTTACTAGGATAAAATTAAGGGGCACATCTAGTGTTACAGCCTAAAAAAAGGTGATTTTTAGGAACTGTTTTAAACAAAACTATTTGATGAAATCTTTTAAAATTTTGCGGATATACTTATACATATTTAATAAATATTTACTGAGATTTTCAATAAAAAAATTTAATTTTCAAAGAGTTATATGCTATTTTCCAAGTACCAACAAATAAAAGGCCTAAACGATTGCAGTGATTCAGGCCTTCATCGTAGTTGAAAAAAAAATAAAAATATACATTATTAATATAGAAGGTATTTCCTATACCATGACCTTCGGTTGTGAAAAAAAATTAAAATTTAACAAAATGGCAAACTTTCAAAACAAAATGCCAATTTTTTGCTCGAAAATCGATGATTTTTGGACTGCCAAAATTACATTTTTCATACAATCGAAAAACTTGTGGGTCATGGTACGGAGAAAAGTATACAAAATAAGCAGAAAAAGAAATCAAAGTGATCGGATGGATGATTTGTCTTCGAGCTACAATTGCAGCCTATTTGAAAAAGATAAAATGATCGCTTTCATCATTTTCAATATATCAAAATCATACTTACAGCTAATCAGCTATTCCAGACCCATTTAATTCACCTCTATGCCTCTATATATTTCTGTATACTTCACGGACAACAAGACAAACCCATAATAGTATTATAATGGGTTACGATGACAAAAGAGCCATAACAATCTCTGATTGGCCCCGCAGCAAAAGGAACTTTCTAATACCTCAGCGTCTACACTTTAAAAGGCTGTAACTCAAAAACTATTTGAAATATTCATTTAAAATTTGACTATGTTATTTTTAAAGATTTAGACTATTGAAATATGCAAAAAAACATTTTTTTGTGCAAAATTTCACACTAGTTGTGCCCTTAATATTTGAAAAACAACTTCAATATCAAATAACACTTTAAAATAAATCAAAAGGATTTTAAATAACTGAAGAAATTTTTTGTAATTCAAGATGAAGTTTTTAGATAAATGAAGATAAAAAGCTTTTTGTGGTGGCAAGTAAACCAGACTTAGATAATTGTTTTATAGGAAATTTACACAATCTTTGTCTCATTTTCAACATTTTAAAGACAGTTTTTTCAACAATACTTCTTACAATTTTCAAAAGTAATAAAAATGCTGACTAATCCAAAATAATTGCAACTCAATAGACTATCTGCCAGTAAAAATTTTTAGAAGAACTTTTCCGTCTAATTCGAAATATTTCTTAAATAAAAATTTCATAATATCATCGAGAGTCGACTTATAAGATTTTATTATATTTTTAATTTTAAACAGAAAAGCTAGAACTTTGATCTACTCGTACTACAAAACTAAGTTAAATTCTACTAGAAATCTCAAGATTTTTATTCAGAAAGAAAACAATAAAAATAATATAAAAAAAAAAAAAATAAGTATAAACCGTACATAACATATAGGCCATACATAACAGACTATTCCCAAAGCTATGAGCACTCTCCTTAGTAGCTTCTCAACGCTTTTCTCTGACTGCACTAACTTAAGAAATAGAAAAGAAATCACATCGGAAAAACACTTTTCCGTCAGCTTAACTTAAAATTTCCTCATGCTAAGATTCTCAACAGTTGAATTTGAAATTCACTTGAGATATGATCGTCTATTCTTAAATTAAATAATTAATTAACGAACGTCAACAGTAGCAGGATCATACTGCTTTAATAAAAGAAAAATTGTTCCGGACATTATAAAAAAAATCATTGAATTAGAACGATTTTATGTGCATTTAGTTTTTGTTAGTTTCGAAATAAAGTGTTTCTCTAACTAAAAAAAAACAAGTGAAAATTATACAAAATACTAATTGATTAGACAGTTTCGAAAGTTGCCATGCCTCAACACAATACCAGAAAAAAGGTATATTTAAAAATTTCTTAAAGTGATCTTCGACATGCCCTTCCATCTGAATTTTTCTAAATGTTGTTCACATCAGCGGATTATGTTGTGAACATTCATTTTCAAAATTTCAGGTCTACTCAGGAGGGAAATATAACACCGTAGTATTCCTTTCTTTCTAAAAATAGAAAATTTTCTAAAAAAATAAAAACTTTTGAAGTAGGACACAGTTCCGAAAGTCATAAGTTTTTCTATCCGAAAAATGATTTCTTTTCAATCTGTTCAAAAATAAAAACAAACCGCTGAACAAAAAAAATTTGGATCAGAACGAAAAAAAGAAGATTTATTTGATAGAATCATTTCTGGTAGAAATATGAGGAAACTCTTTTAAGTGAATAAATTTACTTCGCAAAAATGTTTTCTTGAACCCTTGTTTTGTTTGATTGTTATAACATTTATGTTTTCAAATTGGATTAGTTTTTAATTGTCATTTAAATAAAAATAAAACATTAATCCTTGAATTACAAAAAATAGTGAAGATTTGCCAATAAGTGAGAATTATAGTAAAAATTTCTATGTGTTTCAAAAGAATTTTTCCAATCGGAAAACTAAAATAAAACATAATTTTCTTTTTTATTTCAAAACAAAAAATTAACTAAATTAAAAAATGTCATATACATCAAGTAGACAAGAAATAGAACTGAATCAATTGAAAATTTAATTTAAAAAAAGGATCCAAACCAATTTCACTAATCGAAAGATATTAACCAAATTTAAGTAAATTTTCTAACAAATAAATAGTTCTAAATATTTCAAAATTTCAATTCTAAGCGGTGCAAAATCGAGCATTTAGTTTTTCAATTAAAAATCTCTAAGAGATGCTTTAAACGTCTTGTAACTCCTTTTCTTAGTATTTAAAAAGTAAACGTCTAACAATGTTATTTTTAGCGACCTACTCTTTTTAATGCCAACGCATTAAATTAATTAAATTTCACTTTATTTCAAAATTCAATTAAGCATCTCTTAATCAGCTAATCACAATCCACCTATCGTGCAAATATCAGACCTATCTAAGAAAATCTTTAAATTATTTGTTTGCAACTAAAAAAAATCCCATTATTTTTCTAAATCAGTTGTGCAACCATTTAAAATCGATTATTGTACTCTTACGTTAAAGCCCCTTAAGATCACTGCGAAATTATAAACATTTTCGAAACGCTTCCATTTCGCGTTAGTTATTTTTTAGTTCTTGCCATTTCTGCAAAATTATTTTTTCCAAGTAGATAAAATTCTTACAAATGAACTAATCAATGTGTAGAACAAATTTAAATATATTTTATTACCAATTGAATGATGATCTCTGATTCTGATGTCATAAGATAGAATTAATAGTTTAAAAACGAAATAATGGATAGGAAAAAAATTTAGTAACAAATTCTACCAAAAATGTAACACATGTTTCTTATATTTCAAATGAACTAAATTAAACCAAATATGTGCCATTTTGATCAATGACCTTTTGCCAATTTTCCGGAAAAACCATTATCAAACTAGTGTAGAACTTCTGTGGTTTAGAGGTGGAAAACCAAGAGAACTCATTTTTACAGTCCCTTTTTGAATTTAATGTAAAACCATTGTGATGGTTCTGCATGGATTGAAACAAATGGTGTAAGGTCTGGACTATATGAATGATTCCTTTCAATTCCACCAAACACTCAACATTATCTTTCCTGACTTCAATCCTGACTTTGCCACTGTTTTTCACATGATGTTCCATGTATTTGATTCATTTTGCATCACTTATTATTAATCTTTTCAAATTTGGGTTGATTTGGTTCCATTCTACTAATAAATTTTTTTAAGCCAATTCATGTGTCATTCAAACATTGAGGTTGTTTTTATATTCAGCTTTATGCAATAATTCAAAACTGTTTTGTGTGGTGAATGTTTAGCTCTTTAAGAATACCATAGCTGATTCTATGCCGATCTTGCTCAATTTTCTCCAAGATTTCATCAATTTTTTTAACGATTGGTCGGCAGATCATCAAAATTTCCAGAACGAAAACTAGCTAATCATTTCGCNAACTCTATCCAATAAAGTTTTTTGATTAAATTCATGTGACACCCAAATATCGAACTTCTTCTTGCATTCAGCTTTATGCAAATGGTTTAAAATATTTTGTGGTCAATGCTCAGCTCTTTAGCTCTTGCTTAAGGGGGTATTCTAGTCTAGAATTTTGAAAAAATCGTTTGTTTTGTTTTTTATATTTTCTTATAGTTTACACTTTTTAGTATATGCTGTCCAAAGGAAATTTTAGAACTCCAATAATTAGCGAAGTTATAGTTGCTTTTCAGTGCTTTTATGTCACTTGATACTACTAGCCCTGAAATTTTGCAAAGCCTTTTTCTCGAAACCACTTCTTTCAAGTCTATTGTCACGATAACTCAAATTCTAATGAACCGATTGACTTGAAATTTGGTACACACCCTCCTAATAACATCATCTGTAGCCCCTACCAAAATTATGAAGAAAAATTTTTTTTTACTATTTTTAAAAAATTAATAATCGGAAAAAAGTGATAAGAAAAATCAAAATTTTTTCAAACAGCTGCCATTTAGCGAAAAAAATTTTTTTTATTTCTTTGAGGTAGGAGTGATAACAACATCTTCTCTGATTAAGAATTCACTTTTATTTTCTTTTTCGGATAATTAGAAGAGTCAAACCCATCTCAATCAGGACACACGCTGTAGTTTTAACCTCCCACTTCACCCCCCTGGAATTTTGGAAATTT
>JXPE01013920.1:11579-29914 GCA_001015215.1 Holcocephala fusca
ACCTCTAGATCATCAAACTCGTAAAAGGTTCACTGAGAGATCATTCAAAATTTTTGCAGTACCTTATATTAAAGCACAGATGGAGTTACGATAATTGCAGTCAATTTTTTAAAGTCTTTAACGAGTTTGAGATTAATATGAACACTTTTGAAGTCAACTTGTACACTCACTTGCCAAATCTATTAACTTCAGTAAAAGGAATTAGTGCATTCCTATCACTATTAAGGATATTTCTATATATATATATGTCTATTATTTTTTTTGCGAAATATTTTAAAACTATTTTATTTATAAAAATCAAACTCATAATAGAGTTAACCAATTTGTATTTTTTGATAAACCTACAAGTTAAAGCGTACGTTCTTTTATGTATCCTTAAAAAAATTGTGAACACAAATAGTATTTTAATCCCGATCCTCTATTTTAATGGACATATTATTTCCACAATTACCTTAACTTATATTGAGGAATAAAATAAAATCTCGAGTGCAAGATGGAAAGATGGATTAGCAAATACATAGTGAAGCGCGCACTTGCAAGTCTACATTTAATTTTCTAAAGGTTGGTTAAAATTTAAAATTTATCTCCTTGATTTATTAAATCTTTCCATGCGTTTCAAACTTTTTGGATTCGTATCAGTTTTCAGAATTTCAATATTTTTTAAATAAATACAGAGAAAAACAATTATTTCAATTTCGCCGACAAGTTTGATGAAACTTTGGAGAAACGTATACATACGGTACTTAGTAAATCAGTCTGTGAGCCTTTAATAGCGTACTGCGACAGAATCATTTCAAAACCAAACTCTGCTTCTTTGCTAAAAGCAAGTAGTTTAAAAAAGCAGGAACATCTTATCTTGTACAAGTAATATTCCACTTGTATTTTAGCAAAGGTATCTTTGAGTTATATTAAGTGTAAAGCTAAATTCATGCAAGCATACACAGAGAACGAAGGCCTTGCCTATATAAGCTGGCTCTGAAATATTTCTGTTTACAAGAGCTGAGGCTTAAACCTAGCTCTAATAGCATTTATGTACACAGAAATTAGACTAATGACCACCTATAGTGACATCGAATCCCAGGCTTTTATAGCAAGTCGCGGTGTATCAAACCAAGAAAAAGGGAACTTAATAAAAGATGTAGCGGTTATGCGGCCTGGAATTTGACCCCAACTGATTTTTTTGTGAAAAAAAAGGTTGAAATAAAAATATGTAAGATTGATCCACCTCTACATAAGAATAATACATTGAATCTGGATTTTAACCACTCTTGCAAATTTTCACAACGTACTACAATATTTCACTGCGAGGTTTAAGCTAGTATTCACACAGTTGACGATCTGAAGAAATACTGCGCTTGAATGAAACTCAAATCAACCTATACATAAACATCTGAACCGAGCTGTACATGTTGTTAAGGCATGAATTTTGATTGAAATGTGGTGACTTCAACATTTATAGAAACTGTGAAGAGGATGTGGAGAATGCTAAAAATGAATATTCATTGATTTTTTTGTATAATATTGTTCTAAAGATTCATTCTTGATTCAAAAAAAAAACAAAGTTCAGTTTTACTATCAAAGAAAACATGGTTATGTTAATGATTGCGCTGGAAACTTTGAGATACAATATAGACGTTATTGATTAACAGGAAATGTATTATTTTTCGTTATGATTGAGGCCAACTTTCTTTCACACTTTTAGATTGTTAGTTAGCATTAAGATTTTAACTAAATAAATATGATTAAATACTTCACATATATGAACCCTAATTAGAAAGAAAGTATATTAAAAATAAATATTGCGCTTCACACACACTTCTAGAAGACTAAGGTGATTATATACTTATATATATATGTACTTATTAATGTATCATTTTTTCATTTCATAATCTTCTAATAAGATCTTGATTACAGAAATTCTAAAATTATTGTTACTGTAGTGTAGTGTAGATGTTCTTAAAACTTTTAATTAGTATAAAAAATAAATCAGAATTGAGCAGTATTTTTAGATTGAAAATTCTGTTGTACTTCCTAGAAAACAGTACTGTTTTGTGCGCTATATGTTAGAAGTAGTAAATCAAATGATTTAATATGGTTATAAACTTTTAATAATCCAAATGCATTAATTTCATCAATGAGAATGAATAGTAAAATATCAATAGAGCATGCATATATATAAATAGAACAGTGGAAAGTTAATCAGCACCTGAATAACCATTATACTAATACAGGATCCTGCAACAGGAAATAGATGACCCTCTAACCAATCTTCACCGGCACGTAGGCAGCCACGTTCATAAATATGACGTTCAGCTGGCTGTCGACGGTTAATCAAGCAGAAAAAAAATCTAATTTCATTTAACTAATGCTTTTAAAAAACTTACATAACCATCTTTTCGTACATCATAGCCACATTGATTGTTTTTAATAATTTCATCGGCTTTTCGTTTACAGCAAGAAAAGGGTACTCCACATGCTTCTCGACTACCCACTGCATGTGAGGAACAATTAAAATAATTATTACTGTCCCAATCTTTAGGACCTTCGATACCGCAACATTGGAGCCAGTCTTCCTGTATCCAATCTATGAGATTTTGTTGATCTGGATCTTCTCGATAATAAATTATAAATGCACGTAAACCTTCTGTCGCTTTTTCTTTAATCTAAAAGACAATTTTGCACACTTAGTAATTTAGTTTGAAATTTTTAATAACACTCTTACCCATCCTTTATCTTTAAAAATAAAAGCCAAAGATCCTAAACCTACTTCCAGTATAAGCAAAAACGATAAAAATATGGCATACTGAAAGAAACACATTCGTAAAATTCATTTCTGATATAATAGATATAATAATAAAAATAGAAAATTTGCAAGAGCAGTAATACTTAAACTATTACTATCAATAATTTATTTAAATATGGAACAGATAATTTAATATTACATAAAATTATTGTATCTTAATTAGAGGGTATTTCAGATTATGACTTTTCCTTAGCCTTTTTCTTTTATATGCAAATTCCAAGTTCCATTTGAGCTAAACTTAATTATTTTAGAAAAAGTCGGCTTATGAATTTTATATCTCTAATGAATTTCTTTTTCTTAATTCCTTTTTTGAAATTATTTAATTAAATTTTTCATAGCGATAGACACGATGATTGTTGTAATTATTTTGCACAATACCGCTTGTGAATTTTCTGTTTTCAAAAAATAATTAAAGTGCCAAATTAATGTATTTTTTTAAAATAGAATGAATTCAAAATAATAAAAAAAAAAGTTTTAAATTAATTATAGATAAATTATTAGAAAAATTTTAACTAAGTTGTAATGGTTTAATTTTTTCACTTCCAATTAATTTTCACTCACTTAAGATGAGATGATCACATTGATTATATATTATGACATCGGTTTGAGATAAAATTCTTATAAATATGTGGTTAATTATATTATTGGCATGTAAATATATACGGCGTTTTTACCTAATGACAAAAAATTGAATCAATAATATTAACTATCTGATATTTGTAAAAATTTAGTTTCAGAACAAAATATTAACTTCTTGCAAACGTTGAATAAAATTTTTTTAAAAATGTTTTTAAGAATTTTACATATTGTAAGTTAGAAGTTGTAAGTTGAGAAAATAGAAAATATTGTGTAATTGTTTTTTTTTTAGGTATACAAGCAAGAACTGGATGCTTATTTAGATCTATTCATGGATGCAACAACTAATTAAGAATTTATTCATTTATACAAAATAATCCAATAAATTAAGTTACCTTTAATTTTAAGTGTGCTTCAATGTATTTAAAAGCAACTTGCAAATGTGTAATGCATTTCACAGTAATTCATTTACAAGGCACGTTTTCACCTCGGCTTAGTAGTTCCTAACTATCTAACTAAAAAGTGGTTGTTTTTACAACCAGATATTTACAAACGTAATTTTCCTAAGATCCTGCATTTGGTATGATTTAAGGAGCTTTCAATGATAAAACTAAATATTGCTTTTAACGAAATGATAATTTTAAGTAATAGCTGATGAAATATCATACGAACAAGAACTCAACAAAAAAAATGATATTTTGATGTTGGAAGTTGAAAAGCAAAGATGCCGAAATAGAAAGAAAATTCGGATAATGGTCATTTCGATATTAAAATTGCATTTTTTTTTAAATCTATAAAGTATAGAAAGGACTCTTTGTAAATTTCACCTTTTACATCAAAAATACATTGCACAACAAATTTCACAAATTTAGGACAAGTTTTACTGTGTAAATAAAAGAAAAATACAGAAATTTTATACCTTAATTTGAGTGAAACTTCAGTTTTATTGTGAACAGTAATTGGGCATATGTGAAATTTAGAAATATAAACATAATTTTCATCAGGAAAACGCAACCGTACTTAGAAACAATAAAGATATTATGATTGAAGTTTTGTGAAAGAAAATGATTGTTACATTTTTGTATCTTTATAATATTTAGCGGATCCATTAAACATCATTACACATCTAGTGAACCTAAAATAGACTGCGATGAAATAGCTCTAACAATTAATGTGTGTGTGTGTGTGTATGTTTATGAGGGAAAATTTACAAGGCTATGATTAATTATAAGAAAGGCAATCAAGAAATTCGACACTGTTACCGCTAGAGCAGTAAACTGTAAGTCTTTGAGAACTAGGAGGATGAATAATTTTAGAGAGTACAAACTATTAGTGAGTGTACAGAAGTGATATTTTCTTCTTTTTGTTTTTATTAAATCGCGGTGAAATCCAAAAGCAACTAAAATAATAGACACTCGTACATTCATGATATGTTCAGTAGTAGCAATGATCTTGATTTTAAATAAATTTACCCCACAAATTTTTAAAATCCTTTTTAAAGGATTTCTTTATCGTGTTAAAGTTTAAATATAAAACAAAAATAATTAAAACAAATTTTATCTGTCAAGAATAATTGTCGAGCAACTTCCACAGGTATAGGTTCAATGTTATGCCTTATTCTAATAAACCAAATGTTTTCCGTTTATACTCTTTTCAAGGCTTAACATATCAACGCTTCAGAATAAAAGTTTTCTATAGGTTATAGGTTTCTATACCTTCGTTTTTAAACTTCAAATTTGAATTATTATATTGCTTATTTTTGCTTCATTATAGTTAATCCACATTTAAGGAGTAAATTACAAAATACTTCGCCAAATGCACCAAAAGAACTAAACATATTTCATAGGCCAATTCTCAATGTAAAATTATTTTTAAATAAAAAAAAGACTGAGAAAATAATGAAAGCATTTGAGTTCAGTTTGTCGGTTTTAGTTGTTAATTTTTAAGTTACGTAAGAAATAAAATTAGTTAAGTTATTTACATAAGCGAAATTTACCGTTGCTAATAAGCAAGTGTTTTCCCTGAGGGCTCCAACACATCCAGTAAAAGCAATAACATATGTCACAGCTCCTAGGCAAATTAAAATGAAAGCTGGGTCCAGCAAAATATAAGAGACCTTAGGTAAATTTTTGAAAATATCTTTCTCCTTCCATGCCCACAACCCGACCGCTAACACGCTCAATCCTATCATCTAAAATAAAAAAAAAAAAACGTTAGACATGTCAACAATTGTTTACATATGCGATTACCCAAAAGAGTACATTGAAACTAAATATAATATATTTAAGGCAGCAACTTATTTCAGTTGTCTCTCGTCGATATTTTCTAACTGGCATTGTCCAATTGCATGGCTTTTTGCTGAGTTGCATTAGTTAAGACATAAGTCTCGTAAATTCAGAGTTATTCCAGGGCATCAAATTTGTCTAAAATTTGTTAAATGTATTTGCTTTTCAGCAGTAATGTATAAAAAGAGCAAAACACTCTTTTAAAATATTCTTGTTTTATTTTTAAACAGCACTTTATAAATGAAAACAGATTTACTCAACTTTTTCACAAATCCAAAAACTTATCGATTTTGACTTTTCTTCTTCTTACCGTAACGGTATCTAGCCCATTGCTACTATCGAAAAAAATCAACCTTTGAGTACAAAACTAAGCGCAGACACACTTCTTTTGGCGGGTTTTTAAAAAAGTGCTACTTAGAAAATTTCTATCTGCGCAAAATTTTAACAACATCTAAAAAGTATTTAATATTGCTATAAAATTGAATATTTTATGACAAAAAAACAAACAAAAAAAAATGCTGGACTGACAATGAATGTACAATTCCCTTGCAAAATTTGTTTCATGTTCAGTTTTAGAATATTTTTTACAATTAAGTTGTCAAAAGCTACTCCTCCTAGAAACTTAGTAGGTTCTACAATCCTATTGCACCTGTGGTGTTTTCTGTTGGTTTAATTAGCTTTGTATTTTCAGTTGACTACGACAATATATTTTTCCACCGAGTATGTAAGGAATGGTCACCGAAATTATTTCTGTATTGTCTGAGCTTATCGGGTTAATATAACCTCAAATTTTAAAATAGACTCGTCTTCGACTTGAGCTATCGTAATTAATCTTAAATGTAGCTATAACTCCCTCATTTAAAGATTGAAGTAAAGCAGTTATATTTGAAGTTAAAATGATTTTTTTGACTTTTAGGTGATTAGTTGGGTGCATTATCCAATATTAGTTGACCTTTAAAATTTAGATTTATTTTTTAAAATTTAGTATTCAAACGTTTGAGTAATTGGTGCAAAACAGTTTCAAAGTCATCTATTAAGTGAAATAGTGTTACCCAAACATATTTATTTGCCGTCTAGTATGCTAGTATTCTACTATTATTTAACTTTTTCATTCCAGAAGCACTTAAACACTTATAAATCAAAATAGTACCATGCGATATCTTAAAGATTTTCTACAGAAAAATTATACTACAGAACCTTTTGGTTCTCATTGACATTAAAGGTCTGATGTGGGTGCATTGGGTGCATTATTCACCCTGTTAAATGGTTTTTAAAATTCTAATGGATGAGTTTTTGTACCTTTTTTTTTTTTATCAGGGGATCGATTTTTCACTTTGTATTAGTAGCTCCTTTTGTGATAATCGTTTTCTCAAACTAATAAATCATTCTTTGTGAACTACAAAATCAGGATTAGTAGTAAGTTCTTCATTTTCCATTAAGTAGTTGTAAATTTAGAAATCTTTATGTTTAATTAAGTGTCCAGTGGGATCTGTTGATTTTGTGAACAGTTACCAGTCCAGATACTAAAATTGTTTTTTAATTTTTTGCAAGCAAGATAGATTGAAAATTGTTCCGAAAAACCTGATATCGACGAAGAATGTTTTGTTTTGAAAATCTTTATCCCACTTAGTGTTGTACAGAAATTTTCCTAATTTCAAATGGAATTTGGTTCACTTTTAAAAACATTTTTTATAAATCGAATTGTACGAGGACTTTATCCTCCTTTATTATTATTTTGGCCGAAAACATGGCATATAAGTATCGTTTTATACAGAAGCTACCTGTATTTGCAGACGTTTCAGATGGGATAAGATTTAATAAAATATTTAAAGATAAATCTATGGGAAATCCAGTAGTTTCTTTACTGGATTGTTAAATGTTTGATAATAAATTCATCATCTCAAAAAAAAAAGCAATACACATTTGGTTGATTATGCTTCAATAATTCTAAGACATAAATATTATTGACCATAATCTACTTTTCTAAAATTTGTTGATTTAACTTGAGCTTATAAATGAATAAATAAGGTAAGAAAGGTTTTAAAGTGTATGTTGGTGCCTATATGAATATTTCGCTTGGAATATTAAAAGCACAAATCACTAACAAATCTTATTCGACAGCTATATCAAGAATTTTATCAATTCTTCTGCTATGTAAGTATTTTGTTTATTAAGAACTCAGAAACACTAGATTATTTGGTATTTGCCTCTTTTTTTTGTTAATCTAGGTAAGCTGCAAAGCGTAGAAGTTGAATAATTATAACAAAAATCCACTTAAATCGTTTTCATTATTAGTTTTTTGAGTAGATGAGCTTATTAGAAAGGTGACGAATTCTCCTTTCATTGGGGCGGAACCTTCTGTTGTCATTCAAAAACTCATATAGACTATTTTCGTAAATAATGGACTCTTGCACTGAAGCAACTTTTTCGGGACAGCCAGTTAAAAAAATTCATCAACCCTAATAGAGTTAATATAAAAATCATCACGGAGCTAATCACGGACTTCACTGGCAACTTTCTAAAAAAGATCTTAGTCTGTATGGAGATTACAATAAAAAAAAAAGGGTGCACAAAAGGTTTTTTATATTTCGAGTTGCTTTAGAATAGGTATAACTGCTTACATAGCCCATTTTAATGATAATAGTAATAGTAAAGTTGCGAAAATGATTTAGGATAGTGGTAATAGTTAAATTTAATGTAATTTAGGTCGGAGAGACTTTTTACCTGTGTATCCTAAAATCTTTAATCTCGAAATGTATTGAAATTCTTTTATTAAAAAATTGTTTATTACAAACTCATTTGGTCGTTGGTATAAAATAACACATTAGACTATTGTCTGTGTCTGTTAATATTACATTTGTATAAAAAGGAAAATAAAGATTCCTCTTTGGAGTCCACACCTACTCATAAATGATATAATGTGGTAAACTTATGAAGTTGTACTTTTTTCGGATTAAGTCCATTTTAGTCTGATATTATGCACTCTTGTGCAAATTTAATATATTTGAATTGTAAGCTTAAGTGAGTGCAATTCGAGCATAAGTGCGACACAATAAGAACTCTTAACTCTCTTTTTTTGCAGTCGTGATATTACATTTAACGTTTCAAATAGATTTAAACTGCATTCAATTCGGGTGATTGTGCATTTAGTTCCAACGGACGTAGATTTAATATACACAAAGTTCCGTACGAAATGTTGTATAGAATCCGGAAATGTTTGCAATTAATTCGAAAAAAATTACAAATAATCACAAAATTTAGTAAAAAACAGAAATATAATTATTTAAGCCTTTTAAAATATTATTTTAACCTATAGGCAAGTTTTGTTCGTGAGAATTACTTTAGCTGGTAGCGAATACATTGTTCTATTTCTAGAAGTTTACTTATTGTTAATGTGAGAACTTAAAAGATATCATTCTGAGGATCGAACAATTTTGTTGAAAAAAATCTCACCCCTGAAAGCTTAAAAATATTAGCCATTTTACAACAATAATCGAATATGACCACATGTGTAACAACTGTAGAAACTGAAGCAGACGTAAAAGTTGGGTAGTTGGATACTTTCTTTACATACGTGTACAGAAAAATCAAAACTTTGTTATAGATAAACGGTTCACTGTTTCGGCGTGGATGCGATTCATTTTTGAAGCTTATTTTAATTGAGGATCTAAAATATTGTCAGCACAGCCATTTGAAAACGAGAAAGCGAATGGTCAGGGAAAATAACTTTAAGCGTTTGGTGCAACATTCTAGGAATAATCTTTTAACAGCTGGTTAAACGCAACAAGGTAATTGCTGGTTAATCTTACTACTCTTTACGTATAGTCATTAGTTTCAAAGATTACAACATAAATATCTAGAAAAATGTGCTTTAATATATAAGGATATCAGCATGGTGGTAATAAATTCGAAATTATTTTAAGTTGCAACGGAAGATTTATAATTACATTGAATTGCGGAAACCGTTTCCATTTAACTTTTGGATCACATGATTCTAGTAAAATGAATCAAATTTGGTAACAAGTAAGCCATCCCAAAAGCTTAAGAAACCATTTCTCAAACTTTATTGTATTTCATTTAGATGTAATTATATAATTTTTTATAATAGGAGAAAGCTCTTAGAGGATAACTTAGACTTATATAACTGAACGACAGGCAGGTGGATCGGCGAATTTTGATTTATGACTTTTTGCACACTAAGAACTTTTCTTTCATCAGCGGTGAAGCCTATGATACTTTCATAACCACTCAAAAGAATGTAGCCATAGGTCGAATACATTTGGTAATGCTATAATGCCATTAAATATGAAGCGTTCGACTTCGAACTGGAAGTTTGGTTTATTAAACTCGTATTTCAAGCAAGAAGCAGTGTAATTAATCAAAGTATACGCCTAAACTATCTATAGAGTTCTTCCATTTTAGCGGTAACTTCCTAATGTCGGTAATATAAAAGCTTGGGAAGCAGGTGGCAATAAAACGCGAACTGTGTTCTTTACAACTTGTTAGGAAATAAATATTTTTTCTGTGGCAGAGAGTTTCCAACTCCAGCTCCTGTATTTTGAGCATCGCTATTTATGCGACATGTGGCCTAGCTTTAACTCTATTTAATAATGTGGACTGTTTAATCCTAAGCTAACTTATTATTACGTCTATTTGGTTCTAATAGTCATCCATTGTAATTAGTTAACCAGGTATTATTAAGGTTGGTGGAAATACCTATACTGGATCAGTAAGCAGATGCCATTAGCTCTTTTGGTTAAAATCTCCAGATCGAGCTTCCTAAGCCACCGACGTATTGTGCGTTAATTAACCACATCCATCGAGTTATCTGCGCTGCATTAGTTCCATGACGGAGCTTATATTGTAAAATAACGCAAATTTTTGATTTATTCATGGTTTAAAAAATTTAATCGGCAAAAGGCAATTCAGTAACAAATCACAAACTAAAACCAATCATTTAATAAAAGTTTTCACATTTAATAGCCTGATTGTTTTTAGTGTTACTTCTATCAGAAATAAATTATTTTCGAAGCATAACGAAAAATATTTAATTACTATTGCTCGCAAAATTTGATTATAATTGAAAAGTAAGCTTAGTTGGTTGGGGTCGGGAAAATGGCGAAAGTGATAAAAGAGCATTTCTGCGTGGAGCAATTTTAATGAAACTTCTTTTTTTTTATTTTTATTTAAATTCAACACGTTATTTGATTCAGAATTAAAACAATTCGGAAAACAGCTTGAATGCGTATCCTTAGATTATTTTTTCAATGTTAATACTTTTCACACATTTTACCTTATAAAGACGAGACCTATGACTAATTTTAAGTGGCGTGAGTGCTATATTTCCTAATAGGTTTTATATGATTACTTTTTTTGTTTCTTTAGAATTTTCAGATAATTCTTTATTTGTTTGTTATAAAGATAGAAACATTTTGAGCCATTGATTGTTTTTTGAAAAGAGAAAGTTATTATCTAGTAAATGATGATTTCTTTTAGTCCGTACAAAGTGATTACCAAAAACTATCAAAGTAAACATTAATCCGTTCTCATCCACAAAACGGTGCATTTGAGATTCTCCTCTTCCATTCCATTAGTTTCCTATCTCAGCAAGTTCTACCTTTGGTTATAATTTTTTCATCTTAATACCATACAAAAGGCGTGTGATCAAAATGTAACAAGAATTTTCATTTTTATTAAAAACTTTTTAATTGTTCTTCGACATTTACATTGTCTTCTTTAAATTTAGAAAATAGTAGATAGTAGGCAATTTTATGGAGATTGTTTTCCAATTTACTTTAGAGAAGATCTAACATTTCGAAGAGAATTTGTGCTTTGCAATGCATCATGGTTTTGGAAAAATGTTTGTCTTTACGTTTCGCATAAACACTCCAATCAAAGAACAGTATGTTTTTTGCTTAGCGTGCAAAGTAATGTGTTTCTAATGATAATATTATATATTTCTTTCAGCAGCTTTGGGAACACTTGAATTTGTTTTCATAAAAATCTTCATAAAGATTCCTCCTTCTTCATAAAAATAAAACTCTTATAACTGCAATAAAAATCGACTATCCTTTGAAGGAAGACTCTTAACAAATTTGTCTACAAAAAGTGACAATATTACGCCATTATTTCGTTTCCCTAATCGATAGCTGTAGAAAGAAAATTATATTGGAAGTTAAAGGAAGCAGGAAGAATATTGTTTCTATTTTTCATTTATTTTTATAATGCTGCGAATTTCAGTAATTAGCTGATTTTTAGAAACAAAACCTAAAAAAGAATTACAAAAAATATTAGCAGTTCTGAATCATATGATTTATAAAATTCTTAGCCACCTATCACATAAATTCTGACAATACGAGTAGCCCAAAAGTTTCTCAGTCTTTTTTGAAACAAACCACTTAATAACCAAAGCTGAAAACTTAAAATTCGTTCAGTCCAAAATAGTGACGTGTGAACAAACCCATGGCATACTAGCAATAATATGGTCACGGTACGGAATCTGCGCAGTGCAGTTATTTACGGGTCTGGCTTTATGTAGCAATTAAGGTCACTGGTTTAGAGCGAAAAGATGTGCGATATCATTAAATCGGTTTACGGGGTAAAGTGATAGCTATGGAGAATTAAATACATGTTTTTAGCATGGATGCTCTCAATAGGGGAGTTAGGATGATTTGTAAGGTTGTTCATTCTTTTACTAGGTAAGTTAATTCAGTAATTACCTTTTAAGTTTATTACAAGATTTTATTTGAAAATTATATTCTAGTTTTTCTTTCTAAATTTACATTTGCTAGGATTTTAATTTGATTGTCCCTCTAATGTTTTTGATTTTTAAAAATCAGGTGAAACTTTGTTTCTTCAGACAAAAAATTTTAACTACTTGTGTGTTGAGGAGGTGAAATTCATTACTTCCCTGCAATATGTAATCAATCATGTTGTCAGCGGTTTTAGAATTTGTAGCCTTCCAGATAACGACTGCCTGGATCTATTTTTTACAGCTCAGAAAAGTATTCCAGTAAGTACTTTTCCAATTTGTGGAGATAAATGCGAAAATATCTATGCCCGCTAAGAGATTGAGTCAGGGGAAGTAGTGTACTTTTTCGTGTCCTGTTTCTATTTTTAGCTCTAAGTCAATAATGAGTTGAGGCGATTAACTACCCTTTTATTGCTTATGCCATTGGATTTGCCACATCCTCATCATTTGTAATCTCCCCGTTGAACACAGATTTTTGGAGGAATATAGCATGCGTTTCTGGTAAGTAGATCTATTTAGATAATTCCAGTGTTTACAAGTGTTGCTTTTCTTAGAGATTCTGAAATTGGTAGAACCCACTTTCTGTATCTGGAGGAGTCTCCTTTCATGGCTTTTTATATTGAGATGTTCTACTCAAGTACCTATTCCGCAGAGCAAGGCCGACTGTATTGAGTTTATCAATAGGAAACATCTGCTAGATGTCTGGGCTCAGAAATTATTCAAAAATCAACTTATTCTTACATTTCCTTGATCCACCTTGTCTTCTCATTTTTTAATATGTTGAAGAAAACTCATTTTGAGTCAATTCCGATTATCAGATATTTATGGCTCGCTTCAATTTCTCAATTCTTTTTCAGTTTTGATAAGAGCTAGGAAGAGATCATGCTGTAACATCTAGGTGCTGACGGTTCTATCGACATTTTCAATCTAAATAGGTTTTCGTAAGTGATATTTCAGAGATCAGGTCATAATATCGATCTTTGAGTAAGCAACATTGGTTATATCAACTTTACACCACCTCTTCTTATTTTCGTATGGCAGGAAACGTTTCCCCAAACAGTCGTCAACCAGCCGTAGTAGATATTATAAGATGTGTTAATTTTCTTAAGGACATTGAGAATGGTACATCAGTTTGCTGAGTGTTACTAAGAGAACTATTTGATATAAGATCCTGCTCTAGGCTTGGCGGATTACCTCCTTAAGCTCTAGGATTGCATCGGTATATGAACGTCTACTTTACGGTTTCAGTCATGAATTGTACAATTTATGAAGAGAACAAAAATGGGACTTCTCTAATGTCTTCATAGACAGTCTTGTATCGGTTCAAATGAGTAGAGAAGAAGGCAGAGACTATATCTACTATAATTTCCTCAATCATTATACATAAAGGCTTCGTTGCCTTCAGTCTCTGAGTTGCAAACTTGTATCCTTTTCCCCAGCGACTTCTGTAATGCCACTAGCTCTTCTATTTAAGATAAATTTATATCTTGTGTTGCAGTAACTCCTCAACTTTAAGTACTTCCTGTCACAAATCATTCAATAATCATCAGTTTAATGTTCCATCTGGGTTTTGTTCGTATTGTGATAATTCTTTTGTCCCTTCCTACGAATATTTCCATAAGTTCCCATTGCTGGGTTAGTTGGACCAGGATCTCTGACACATAAGTAAGGAAAAGATGTTCTTGTTACTGTTAAAAACTGCAACAGCTATTCTTTGTATTTTACAGCGCATCCAACCGATTATAATTTTAGATGTGCAGAAAAATGTCTCTGTTGCTTTCTCAATAACGATTACAATGGTGATATTCTGCTCTCCGAAATTTTTGGGAGTTAGTCTAACTCTAATATCTTTCAAACCTGAGGCGTCTTAGTGTAGAGCCTTCTCTACTTCTGCCTGAGTTGTAAGAACGTTCAAGTTTGAAAGATATTAGAGTTAGACTAACTCCCAAAAATTTCGGAGAGCAGAATATCACCATTGTAATCGTTATTGAGAAAGCAACAGAGACATTTTTCTGCACATCTAAAATTATAATCGGTTGGATGCGCTGTAAAATACAAAGAATAGCTGTTGCAGTTTTTAACAGTAACAAGAACATCTTTTCCTTACTTATGTGTCAGAGATCCTGGTNCTAAACTCAAGGGTGAAGTTAGGCTTAAGGCTGCAGATTGAAGTTTTCTCTCGCAAGATCTAGAACTTTCTTTCAAGTTCACATATCCATTCGCAGCTTTATCTAATTTTTATATTTCTAACTTGTCACTTTTTAGCAGACTTAGATTAAAAATTTTACATTTTACTGATACCTACGCCCACCAAACAGGTAAAACCAATTCTTCAGTTTTGCACCTGTCTACATCACTTTCACTTTTTTCGCGTTTGTTTTCATTCAACTCATGAACTGAACACGTCTGGAACTCTCAACAGTTAACCACCAGTTTTACAATAATAGAATTATGATTGATTTCAAAATTTCCTTAAAAAATCAATTTCATTGTCAATGTTCATATAATATATTTTTCCTGATTGTCGTAGTTAGGAGGCGTAAGACAGATAAGCTGAGAATGTCTTAACCGAATTAAGTGTATGAAGTGAATATCATCAATTCAAGAGAAGAAATGCAAAGATCCGAATGCTTTAAAGTAAGCAATTCAGCAAGTCAATTTTCTATCTTACGTTAGTAAAATAATACTTTAGCAGCTTTACACTGGTGTAAAGGTAAAGGATAATCAACTAAGTTCTTAAAGTCAAACACGTAATTGATGGAATATCCTAATAATGGAGTTTTAAACTAAATGAGTTAAGATCTCTACAGAAAGTCATTAATTAATGTTTTGACAATGTTATTAATAACATATCAGGTATAAAAAATAACATGTATATCGTGAATAGAAAGAATAAAGAGAAGAGAGCCCTGATGGCTACTTTGAAGGAAAAGTGAAGGTGTAGTAAATTGTTTGGACAGAGAATCATTAAAGGACAATATACTAGACAAGTAATAAAGTCCCCATTTGAAGAGTGTAGTTGGAAAATTCAATTTCCTTCCCATTTTATATTAAATAGTGCAATGAAATTATTTATTAAAGGTCTTGCTAAAATTTATACAAAATCAATTTAGTTGTCCTACTCGAGATATCGTTCGAGAGAGAGATACTCGAGATATCGTTCCTGTAATCCTTTTTATAAATGGGAATAATAAAGGAATTTTTTCAAAAGCCAGGGAATCAGCCAATATTTAGAGATTATTGAAAAAGATTAGATAGCGATTAAAAAAGGTTGAAAGAACCGAGCTTTTAATAATTGTTCTGAAACGACATTAGAACGCAAGGGGAGATCTGTAAGTATTCTCTGAATAATGTCAGACAGAACTCCTTTTGTGAAGAAAAAAATTTCAAAGTGAGAATAACTGCGATTAGCAAGATAAGGAAAGGTGTTTTGAAATTGGACAAATTAAAATATGAAGTAAAAAATATCGTACAGATTCTTGGCTTTAATATCAAAGGGATAGAATTTATCAAGGGGTAAATAACAGCATAAAGCGAAAGTTGAATGTTCAGGATGTTTAATCTTAAAAAGAAATGAGGAAACGTGATAGAGTTACTTTTAAAGTAGGTCTTACAAGGGAATATACCGCCATCTCAAAAATTCTTGGCATTTATTCACGGTTTTTTTTCGCAATCCAAAATTTTGAAAAAATGAATCTACGTTTTAGTCTCTTATCTGGTCTGGTGTGAAATGATGAGCCTAAATAACTAAGATTAGCGAAAATGTTAACTACAATTCGCTGCATTTATCTTTTGCATATCGAACCTGTCCTCAAATTTGATAATAAGTCTTCTTGTTTGATATTCTCATGACTTTAACTATTTCTCGTACTTTTATTTATCAGTTTGTCATTCATTTAACGCATCAGCAATTTTCTCAAGAGCTTTGAACATTCTTGCAGGCTTGTTTAAAAAAATGTTTCCTGCTTTTAGCTATGTAAAATGACGACGGTACAGATTTCTCTAGGGTGTTTAACTCTATTTGAAGGGAGGGATCTTCAATAACAACGACAATTTTCAGAATTACCATAAAATATGTTCCTTTACAATAGATGAGCTAGAAGTCCGCATACGCAAATACTAAGATTGCTCNTTGCTTTTAGCTATGTAAAATGACGGTACAGATTTCTCTAGGGTGTTTAACTCTATTTGAAGGGAGGGATCTTCAATAACAACGACAATTTTCAGAATTACCATAAAATATGTTCCTTTACAATAGATGAGCTAGAAGTCCGCATACGCAAATACTAAGATTGCTCCTGTAGCTGTTTACGTAAGTTTAAAGAATTTTCCTTTTTCGAAATGTTTTGAATTTATCTAATTTGAAAAATTGAATGCTCTGACAATTTGGAAGTTGGCTAAATTTGCATATTTCAATTCTTGCAAAAGACAAAGTCTTAGTGGTTTCAAAATAACGGACAAAAGGAAACACAGTCAGGTGGATTTAATCAAATAAAAGCAATTTTTAGTAAATGATGGAGTAGAGCCGTGAGGCCTTTTTTTCAATTCCTCATAACACGAGTATCATGCAAAAGGGGAGGAGAAACTATTTTTCCAGGAAACTGATTTGCATGAATCTTGCATTAATGTGCAGAAAATAACCGAAGCATGTATCTATGTATGCATAAATTAATCGGTTCACTGTTAATTCATTTGCAGGGGTTAAAAGTCCTGGGAATTAAAGGGCGCATATTCCAAGTTCTTAAAGTGTTTCTTCAATTTTACTTACTAAAATTGTTTGTATTGCTTATGTGAATATAAAATCTTATTCGAGGTTGGTGAAGCCTCTCAGAGAAATTGAGAGCCCGTTTTTGATTTCCCTTTTTTTTTGTTTTTTACCGGCACATTTTCAAGTAGACGATTGTTGGTCGTAAAAGAAAAACATTCTACACAGGTGTAGCACAGGTGCTGAGCGATATGATTATTTTTGTTATTTCACAACAACTGTTTGTGAACTGCTACTTGTGGTTTACGCATGACTTGATATGTTGAAATGCACTACTTATGTGAATTATGCTTTACAATAATATTTTGGTATAGACATAAAGGATAGAAAATTAAGGTAAATTACTGTAATAAAGAATAAGCAGGCAGAATCTAAAATTGGAGAAAATACGCGAGAATAGTAATGGCTCTGAATTTTCTATTCAATTTGGTAAATATTTGAAAATTGTATTTTTTGGAAAAGAATTTTATGCTAGGTGAGCTAAATTAACCCATTAAAGACCGGGAACGTCATATGACGTCTTCTCGATTTTTGTTAATTTTCCGTTTGTTTTTGTTCACTTTTTAGTTCTAATACTGAAAATTTTTGTTAATCTTTTGCACAGACGACACTCAGTCATCTCTCAAGGCAATATATTTGGGTTTTTATTTTAATTATCTTCAGGGTACGTAATTATAATTAGGAAAACTTCAAAAAGAAAACGAAAAAGTAACTACAAAGGAATTCCATCGATTAATATCTTGGAGATTATCTGAGGATTTATGTTTCTTTCGTCAATAATTTAATACCAAATTTTAGTCCTTTTTATTAATAATAGTAATTAAAATTATAACAAAACTAAACGTCAACATCTGGATAGCGGTGTCAAGAGATTAAATGGTATGTCGTGAAAATTTTTAATGGCGAAGAATTAGTCGCTAAATATTTTTGAGGATAATTTGTCTGACTGTCCAAGCGCAGTTAATACCAGTGATTTAGAAAGTGATAGCTTTTCAGAATATGGTTCTAACTTAGATGATGTTAATATCAGACCTTGGAACAACATAGAACCGTAGTGATTGAGAGTGACTATGAAAGTAAAGACAACGATTACGATGCTGCTAAAATTTCGTCCATTTCCTCAGAAAATTGGATTAAAAGTAACGTTTCATGACA
>JXPE01013931.1:3398-13656 GCA_001015215.1 Holcocephala fusca
AGAAAATCACTAAGGATTTTATAGGCATAAGAAGGACACTCGTAACGCACCTAGCAGACTTAGACTACGCAGATGACATCGCCCTATTAAGTCACACACAAAGCATGGAGACAAAATAGAAATATTATCCCAAGAAGCAAGAAAAATAGAATTCAAGATAAACATATAAAAAATAAAGAACATGAGAATCAATGCTGAAAACAACTTCCCCTTAATAGAAAGTGGTAAGGTAATTAAGGAAGTAACTGCCTTCAAATACTTAGGCAGTATAATTAGCACAACAGAAGGTGCAGGCGAAGACATCAAAACCAGACTAAAAGAAGCAAGAACTTTCTATTAANGAGAATCAATGCTGAAAACAACTTCCCCTTAATAGAAAGTGGTAAGGTAATTAAGGAAGTAACTGCCTTCAAATACTTAGGCAGTATAATTAGCACAACAGAAGGTGCAGGCGAAGACATCAAAACCAGACTAAAAGAAGCAAGAACTTTCTTCGCAAGATTGAACAAAGTTTGAAGATTTGCACACCTGGCAAGGGGACCAAATTAAAAATATTCATCTCATAGTATGTTAAGTCAGTCCTTCTATACGGGAGTGAGACATGGTTGGTGAAGTAAACTGCAAGTGTTTATAAACAAATGCCTAAGGCTAATCTGCGGAATATTCTGGCCGAATGGGAAATCAAATAAGGAATTATGGGAGAAAGCAACACAGAGCCTAAGAGCAGAAGAGATCCATTAGAGAAAATGTAGATAAATCATTCACTTACTTCGAAAGCCAGAACATGCAATATCCAGAAGAGCTCTAGAGTGGAATCCACGGGAAAAAGGAATGCGGGTAGGCCAAGAATAGCTTGGAGAAGCAAAATAAGAGCATGGGTAAGAACTGGCAAGAGATAAAACAGCTACGAAGAGACATATTGAAGTGGAGAGGCTTTGTGGAAGCCCTATGCCCCCAAAAGGGGATAGGAAAACGGAAAAAAAAATTCGAAATTTAAGTCCAGTCTAATGATTGGTTCGTAGAAGGTGAGTAGAAATTAACAAAAAATTGTTTTTTCATGCAATTGCTTCGCAGAAAATAATCTTTTAATTGTTCGAAATCTGGGGTGATTTTAAAGGAACAAAAGACTATNGGGAAAAAGGAATGCGGGTAGGCCAAGAATAGCTTGGAGAAGCAAAATAAGAGCATGGGTAAGAACTGGCAAGAGATAAAACAGCTACGAAGAGACATATTGAAGTGGAGAGGCTTTGTGGAAGCCCTATGCCCCCAAAAGGGGATAGGAAAACGGAAAAAAAAATTCGAAATTTAAGTCCAGTCTAATGATTGGTTCGTAGAAGGTGAGTAGAAATTAACAAAAAATTGTTTTTTCATGCAATTGCTTCGCAGAAAATAATCTTTTAATTGTTCGAAATCTGGGGTGATTTTAAAGGAACAAAAGACTATCAGTTGTGATTGGTACCTTCTTTTTTGTTTGCCTAGAACTATGGAGAAATGGTGTCCAAATAACCTTAACAGTCCAATAGTTCCGCACTGTAATGCATTAAATTCTAAATCTTCATTGAAAACAATCGAGTTTTTTTTTATTACAATGAAGATTGACTTGATATCTCATTACAATAAAAGTTACATGGAATTAAATCTCTTGTCTCTCTTAGTTGTTAATGTTTGGCTCCTGCTCTTCTGTTGGCCTTGTAAGGTTTGTCTCTTCAAAATGCTCTCTACTTCTTTAGAGTATTTTTTGTGTATTAGTGAGTAATGTGTTGTTATTTTTGCTCATTATTGCTTGGTTTTTGTACCTAGGACCTATGTTTGTCAGAGGCTTGATGTTTTTATGAAGGGATCTCATGTCATTTCATTCTGCAATTTTTTACGCCTCTGTAGCTTTACCATTATAGTATTTTCGCTTGTCTCTTGTTGCGCTGTATTCTAAGATACTTCTCGTCCTTCTTCCTGATATTTTATTTTTGCTTCTTCAGTCTTCTGCGACAGGAGTATTAATATTAGTTCTTTTCTTTTGTTTTATTATCTTCCACGTGTCATTCGACATCCAAAGTTTCTTTTCTTTGGCTACTCCTATTATCTCTTCTTCTATTCTGTGGTGGGTACTTTGGAGTTGATCGTGTTTTATTCTTTGACATCTCAGTTCTCCTATTTTGTCATTTAAGGGTATCTTCAATATCATCACTAAATTTTCTGTTTCTTTTTCAAATTTTTGTATTTCTAATTTTTCTGTACCAAATGGGACCAAGCAATTACCTTTCTCCATGTATATTGCCTAAAAATAAAACATTCCACCTATAAGCAAGGACTCACCGCAAGACAACTGGAGATAATTAGAAGGGGGAAAGTGGGACGTACCCGGCTTACCTACCAGCATTTGATCTCAAGATCAGGCTGCCTAGAATTCCAACAATTCCTCTCCATAGCTCACATATTAACCCAATCTACTAAAAAAAGCTCTTGACGCATCTCCAAATCACCCACCAAATCTAAGGTACTACTTTATTTATTTTTGTTTTTTAATGTAATTTCATATATTGTTGTTTTGATCCACTGATATGATTGAGATTTTTTAAGCCTTAATCTAAAACTTTTCTTAGCAATCTTAGCTTTTTTCTGTATACAAAATTTTTATTCAATAGGTCCAACCTGGTAGCCTTTGGCATAACCAAACTGCCATATAGGCCTGGTACCCGATGGCAATAAAGATTAGATTTTTGTTATGCACTTTAAATGCACGTCAGAAACAAAATAAAAATAATATTACCAATTTTTCTATACCAATAGTCCATGCAGATTATTTAAAGAATATCTTCTTTTCCTTTTTCTTTTCTTTTATAGCAATTAATGAGAATTAAGTTTTAATAGTATTACTAATTTTTTACATATTTTAAGATATCCAGAAACTCACAAAGAGATTTCAAACCCCTTTAAAATTTTCATTATTAAAATATTTTCAAATCTATTAAAACATTGAATACCCTCTTGAATCAATTTGGGATTATTTGAGACTAGTTTTTTTCTTTTATAAAAATTTCATTGCATAAATAATGCACAAATTAAAAATATATTGAATTGGATAATAAAGCAATAATTAAAAATTGTATTACTTGCAGTTAAGAACTTAATGAAGCCATGTTTCGAGTTTTTATTTTTACTCACAGCGTTTTTTATTTTTAAAGTGAAGTGTGGGTAAAATATTTAAAATTGCACGACTAAGTCTATGTGTTATTTATGCAATTATCTTGATTTATCCATACTTAAAGCTATATTAAAGATAGCATTGTCACTTAAAATATGATTACAATACGTTCAAGATTTCAAGAATTGATGATAACCTAATGTATTATCTGCTTATTAAAATTTGAAAATTGAAGTACCTTCTTTCCTCGTTAATTTCTGGTACAATATGCCGCCAGGCTGTCATATTGATCACCCAATGTATTAAAAATTGTGTTAAGTTTTTATCTTTTAGAGTTCATGATCTAAGAGATTGACTTATTGGGAAACATTTCAATATTTCATCTTTTTATGAATTGCAACAAGACTCCAACGTTACTTGCATTTTGTTTACTTTAAATCTAAAGCTTGTATTATTTCTAAATTTTTAAAACTTTTTTGTATCATTGCATAAATAATGCACAAGTTGATAAAACTATGAACTAAGTGAAGAAATTTTCTGTTAAAGCCTTAAGAAAAAAATAATTTTTGTTTTATTGTNGTTGGTAGAATTTCTGAAGACGAAAAAATTGACGAAATTTGTTTTTGGTTGTGCAAGAGTTAGATCGACTCCTCCATTCATTTGTTATAATGTGATTTCAAATTCGTCAAAGTTAAAAAGATTTAATCAGTCTTTTTGTTAACTTTTTTCGGAAAATGATTAGTCTTGTTTTTATTTTGCTAATAGTTTTATAATCGGCTTCATTCTACAGTGTTAAAAATTTGATTAGCAATCTTTTCACCTGAATTTTTTTTTTTAATAATAGTAAAACTTTTAGTACCTCAACATATTTTTAATTTTCTGTTCAAATTTTCAGTTTTACAAAAATATATTTCAGATATTCCGAAGAATGTTTTTTATAAAACAGCTTTCCCAACTTTCATGCAAAAAGTATTTTTTTTTATTTATTCCTAAAATTAATTTCAAAAGTAACAGCAAAGAAATATTGCGTTAGAATTTCAGGATTCAAAAAAGTTAATTACTTCATTTAAACTTAGGAAAGAGAAAAACTCAAAGCTATCGAAAAGTTCAATTAAAACTTTCTCAAATTATCTTCTTTTTTTATAACTCTTGTATAGCTCTCATGGATCTAAGGGACAATGATTTTCTTCTTGTCCTAGTTAGACTCATTGAGCGCATTGTACTTTCTAATAGCCAAACTATAGACAAATCTAATAGTTTTTAATATGGCTACCAAAGATTCCAATAATTTTAATTAAAGCGTCAAAATAGAATCATTCTTATTAAACTTTTTAAGCATAAAATCAATTAAAACAATAGAAAGACAAATTATTTAGCTAAAATAGATGTAACCACTTTTCTTTGAGTTTAAAAAAATATCCATGAGAATCCTTAAAACAATAAAAATTTGTATTTCAGAGAAAACAAAAACTACACTACAATCTAAAAAAAAAAAATTATATTGTTCTCTCTCCCAAGGAGTTTCTTTAATCATTTCGTCACACTTATCTGATAGCTTTTGATATAATAAAATTAAAAAAACTTTGTAAAGCCTTTAATGTTCAATATAAAATCCAATTCCACTCTGAGCAATCATCAAATTTTGGGTACTTAGGCTCAGTAATTTTTATTGTCATTCTGATGGAAGAACTCATAATATGATTGATGAGCTTAAAGATGTGTTTACCAACAGCAAACAACTAATGCCCAGAAAGAAACAAAGAGTCCTATCTGTAGTGTTATTTCGAATATAAAAGGATTCCTTCTTAGATCCACATATCCTGCTAACACTAATACATGAATGTTTGACTGTCAATCCAAACGGAATCAATATTTTACTTTTTTTCTGTATTAGGAAGATGAAACAGCTGGGTACATTAGCTCTAATCCAAAAACAAAAATTCATGACTTCAATTTAACCTAAATTCTTCGTTTATTCGAGATGTCATATAAAAAAGTAATGTAAATCTATGAATTTCTTGTGAGATAGAAAAAATTCAAGCAGATGGTAAGAAGTATTGAATGTAAAATTTATGCTAATATCATCAATTTCATTTCTAGAAGGAATGTATCAGATCAAAAATTGTTAAAAATTAAACAGACTTTTATTGTGCATGTCTAAATGTAGTATTAAATTAGTCTTTAGGAATTGAACTGGAACCTTTCAATATTTTATTAAATTGAATTCAATAATTTCTACTATATTTGCAATATATTTCCATCCATATCGATCGAAGTAAATCTAATTGCATCGAAATATCGGAGTTTTATCTAATGACTGAGTTGCTAATCAATAAAACATAATTGGCTAAAAATACCAACCAAAGTTGATGAATAAAATTTTAATTTTCACAAGCAATCTGCAATGGCAATGCCTAAGAAACAACTCTTTTGTATTTAACTCTTTTTTGATAGAATAAGAAAATTGCAAAGGAGTTTCAATGCAATTTTAAATATTTTCCAATTTTGAGGCAATTTTTGAAATTTTAGAACTCTTCATGAAGACCTTGGCTTTTTGAATAGATTAAAATGGTTGAATTAGTTATAAAGTCATAGTAAATCGAGCGGATAGAAAAAATATTCGACATATTAAAACGAAATTAAGTCTAAATGAATAGTTTGAGGTATTCCAACCAAAAAGGAGGAATCTTATTTAACATGTTCAAGTTGGTGCACTTTATAAAAACATGTCTTTTGGACCATCGATGGCTCAAGGTCGGATTGATTGTGTTAAAGTTGTGTCAAAATTTAAAAGTTGACTATCACGAAATACGAGTAATTGAGAATCAGGATTCAGTTAGCTTTAATTTTCTTTTATGGCATCATCCAAGGATTATTCTTTTTTACTCAGCACTCGCCTTACTACTTTAATGTGAAGATTATTGCATTTTAGACGGGTTTGATTTCATTCCTTAACACAATTAAAAAAAAAAAATCAGACATTATAAAAATTATTTACTATACTTTCATAAAGTATTACTAATTCAGGCAGCATAATCATTAAGATAATTCTAGTAGTTTCATGTAGAAAGGCCATTGCATAAATAATGCTCAGTTTAGGAGAACTCTGGATTGATTGGATGTGCAGCAATAGTGGAAGTTTAGTGTTGCAGTGTTTTTTTTTTCAAATTCATTGCATGTTCTATTATTTTGTGTTCTATTTGGTTTTTTCAAAATCTTTTATGATTAAGAATTTCTCTTTCATCATGGGAAGGTATAATGAGATTTTCATTATCATTTTTACTTTTTACCCAAAAAAGGTCTCGTTTATGGTAAGTGTAAAATCTCCTGAAGCTTTTACACTAATATCAAAGTTTCTGTATCTAAATAGAATCTAAATAGAAATTCTTAATTGTTATGAAGAATAATTTGTCCAACAACCCAGGTTTTGTATATTTTAAGTGGAATTTTTCATAATCAAGCTATTTACATTATTTGAAGACAGTTGATTGAACTCAACGAAATTTGTTTGGTATGTTAATAGAAAATCTGCATCTGTTCTCTCGGTGAACTGTGATTTTAAGTCCGAATTAAAATCTCATCGTTGGAACTTTATTTTAGTAAATTTGCTATGTTCAGTTGTTTCTACTTTTATTCAGTAGCCATTAAACTGGACCCATCGCATAGAAATATTTCTCTGGCTTGTATGATTTGATGGAATTTGTGTAATATGGGGTATATCTATCATAAAATTCATATTTCGTTCATCTCTTGATGTTTTATAATCTTCTTGGTTTTGGATTATCAATTAGTTCAATTATTATTTCAATTAAAAAGTGCACTATGCTTTCTACTCATTGTACAATTCACTTAAAGTGCATGATTCTTTTTGATATGCTAGAGTCTTTGCATAGATAATGCTAAAATCGGAAAACTTCGGTTTTAAAATTATTCTTTATGGTCCATATAATCCATAAAAAGTACACATTTTATCGGATCTTATCTACGTAAAGCTTTAATCTTTAATCTCCAAATGTCACAATGAGTGAGGCAATACATGCGACTTCATTTCTAAAGTCTTCAATTTTCACTACTATTAGGTCATTTAATCCAAAGTTTTCCCAATATGTGAATTTTTTATACAATCAAATTGAAAGGTTTACAGAAACCCACTCACTAAATCACACTGCGGCATCAAAAAAAAGTACAAACGATATTTGCTATTTTCTATTGCATTTTAAAATCAAAGTTGCGAATACTTCCATCGAGTCCTTCGAATATTGATGTAAAGTCTACTTTTGTTTTCAGCTTTTCTATATATTTGTTTGTCTAATATTTATTACCTTTCCCTCGAATTATCTTTGAACAAAAATGTTCTCTTTTAAAATTAATCTAAAACGTTTTTCTATTTTCAGCCATTTCAATTTTAAGATGATTTAATTTTGGATTTTCTTTTCTTACAATTTTTGTAGAAAAACAAATGTTTTATATTTTGTCTGGATTAAGATTTTAACAATAATCCTTTACCTGAATCTCTGACAAGGTTTATTATCTTTTTGTATTGTTTCGTGTAATGTTGTCTCCAAAGTAAACATCTTATCCTTATAATCCACTTGGTTGGTTCAAATACTTTGTAAAATTTTTCTTTAATGAAAGCAACAACAAGGATAAAATCCTACTGATTGTGGGAAATCCTTGTATGATATTCCTTTTAGGATTATTTTCTTATTTTTTTATTTTATCATCCTTCAAGCAAAGCGGATTTAATTCAATTTGATCTCTTTTTAACATTGTGATTTTCTTTATAAAATAAATAATTCCTCGAGAAGTCTAAGCTTTATGGCTTCATGAATGACATTTTCCATAATTTTTGAACAAATAAATTAGCAAGAAAAATGCAGTATAGTTCCTACAGAATTGACACGAAAATTTCTTACAGAAATTAATTTATTCATTTTGGGCTGTTCTGTTCGGAAAATAATTTATAAAATTAAAAACTATTTTCTTACAGTGAAAAAATGTTTTACTAAATTAAATATTGTCCATTTTGATCCAATACCCTTTGCCATCCTTCTGGCAGTAGCATGATGATTATGTAACATTCATAAAATTGTTTTTCCTTGGTGGCAAGAAACTGATCCAACTAATTTTTGATCTCCTCATTTGAATTAAACGTTTTACCGCCTAAAAAATGTTTTAGAGGTAAGAACAAATGATAATCGGAAAACTCCAGGTCTGGAAAGTATGGTGGGTGTGGCAGTATATCAAATCTAAGCTCTAAAAGCTTTTTACGCGTGGTCAAACTTGTATGTGGTTCCGCATTATCCTGTTGGAACACTAACATTTCCTATTGACCAATTTTGGTCTTTTTTCTTTAAGTGAATCATTCAATTTGTCCAACTGACTACAGTACACTGCAGAATTGATTATTTATTTTATTTATTTCTTATGTGCATTTAAAGCACGTAACAAAAATCTTATCTTTATCGCCTCGGATACCAGGCTCATATGGCGTTTTAATTTTATTTCCTATGGAAAAAAACAAGGCCGCGACCATCGTGCGGATAGTCCAATGGTTATGCCACTGGCTATCAGGTTAGACCTATTGTATAGAAAAGTTAGGTTTTAAGTTAAGGCATAAAAAATTCCAATCATATCAGTGATTTGGAGATGGGTCAGGAGCTTAATCTGCAGGGTGGGGTTTTCGGGGGAGAGAAGGTAATGAAGGGGGGAATGTGTTGATTAAAAAAGTTTTTTGTGCGCGTGTAGAAAGGTGGTTTTTTGGTCCTATTTGATCTACCTGCGTTCTTGGATATCTGTTGCTGCATACTTTTTTAGCAAGGCGATTGTACCCGGTACGATGTGTCCTATCTCGGTGTTTTCAGGGTGCTGGACAATCTGGTCGGCCCTTTTATTTCCGTTGATTCCTATATGCCCTGGTATCCAGATTAGACTTAGATCTGGTTGAGTTTTCAAGGCTCAGGAGATCTCCTTTATAACTGGTTTTTTTGGCTGGGGGCTGTTTATTGCCTCTAGAACGGCCTTTGCATCCGTGTAAATGACCGCCTTTTCATTATTCTGCAGACAATTTTTTATGGCAACGTAGATCGCCATAAGCTTCGGTTCGTATGCTGTGGCTTTAGGATGCAGCCACAGCAATTGTTCGTTCTGACTCTGAGTCCCCACTTTCGTCTTTACTATTCCCGCGGAGGTGGCATGATGGTTCTTGGAACCATCGGTGTATATTTGTAGTTTGTCCGCCGTTTTGATCCTATCCTCCTGGTGTTCTTCTGGTGAATATTTGTNTGTTTATTGCCTCTAGAACGGCCTTTGCATCCGTGTAAATGACCGCCTTTTCATTATTCTGCAGACAATTTTTTATGGCAACGTAGATCGCCATAAGCTTCGGTTCGTATGCTGTGGCTTTAGGATGCAGCCACAGCAATTGTTCGTTCTGACTCTGAGTCCCCACTTTCGTCTTTACTATTCCCGCGGAGGTGGCATGATGGTTCTTGGAACCATCGGTGTATATTTGTAGTTTGTCCGCCGTTTTGATCCTATACTCCTGGTGTTCTTCTGGTGAATATTTGTTTTTTTTTTGGCCATGGAGAGCACTGTTTGTCATTCACCGTCCTCCTGCAGGTGACGGGAGGCTGGTTTGGATTGCTGGAACTGGGAGTGGAAGAAGAGTTGGAGGGTTGAGAGTTGGGAGACTTAATTCTAGACTATTGTATACTACGTTTCTTAGACTACCTAATCTATATGTACGTTTGATTCTCTGTAGCCGGAATCTATCCTCATTTAGTATATTTTTTATGGTGTTGTGGTGGGGTTCTTTTTCTCGAGAGTAGTGTTGGCGAGAATGTTTGTCTGCAGTTTGTTTATCCTATCCCGGATGGGATGGAGACCCGCTTCTATTAGCAACGCCTTTATGGGTGTATATCTTAGGCAGCCTGTGATGTTCGAGGCTATTTTATTTATTTCCGTCTGCAGATGTTGTAGGTTAGTTTTATGTATGTTCCCGTAAATCGTCAATCCGTAGTCTATGGCTCCGTTTCGTTTAACAGTGTGGTCCCTATTTTTTAAATAGCTGTAGGGAGCCCCCTTACCCCGTGCTTTAATAGTTTTTAGTAGGTT